>LPNX010573015.1:685164-719220 GCA_001517045.1 Pseudotsuga menziesii
TCGAAAGATGGAATCAAGGTGCACCAGTCAAAGTATGTCTTGGATTTTCTGATCAAATTCAGAATGCAAGATTGCAAAGCAATCAAAACTCCTTTCCTTTCAGGAGTGAAGCTGGAGGAAGATGATTCTCCACTGATGGTAAACAATACACTGTATAGACAATTGATTGGATGTTTATTGTATTTGACACATACTCGACCTGATATTTGTTATGCAGTAAGTGTGGCTTCTAGATTCATGGATCAACCTCATGAGATCCATTGGAAAGTAGCCAAAAGGATCCTTAACTTTGTTCAGGGTACAAGGACACATGGGATCTTCTATAAAGCCAATTTTGACCTTGATTTGGTTGGATTTACTGACAGTGATTGGGAAGGTGATAGCATAGACAAAAAGTCCACTTCAGGTTATGTGTTCATGCTTGTAGAAGGGCCAATCAGCTGTTCAAGCAAGAAACAGAGTGCCATTGCACTCTCATCTACAGAAGCTGAGTACAGAGGAGTTGTCAATGCAGCAACTCAGTGTTTATGGTTGCAGGGTTTACTTGGAGAATGTGGTTTCGAACCTGAGTACTCAACTACCATCTACTGTGATAACCAGAGTACCATTCAAATCTGCAAGGATCCAGTTCATAATCATAGAACCAGACACATTGAGATTCACATGCACTACATCAGAGAGCTTGTGCATGATGGCACCATTCACCTACTCTTCTGTTCATCTTCAGAACAAGTAGCTGATATCTTCACCAAAGAATTTTGTGAGAATACCTTCAGCAATCTCAAATCACTGCTGGGGATTGCTGATCATGCTGTAAAAGCATGAGTGAAGACAAGATTCTACAATTTTGTTTTACAGTCCATGTTTAAGGGAGGATTTTCCCAAGTTGGTTTTGCCTCTTTCCTTGGTTGTATGGACTTGCAGTATGTAAAAGGGTGACTAAGCCTTGTTGCTAGGCCCTATATTTTTGATTTATTACTCATAAATTCAGGCTTAAGGGGGGGTGTTAGAATAATCAACCCATAGTTTACCCACTTAGACATTAATTCATTTATTTTTGTCTTATTTTCCTAGTTCATGTGTCCCACCTTGTGCAAGTTGCTAATTGCCTATCCATAGAGGTCAAACTTGCCATATTTGACCCATGTAGCACTTGGGAAAGCCTTAGGAATCAAATCTTCTTTATTCATGGCCTCCTAGGCGCCTATCTTCTTTTTCTGCTTTACTGCCTGCTTTTTCAGTGTTTTAAGGCACATAAGAAAGCAAGACTAGGTGAGGTGAACTAGTTTTTTGTCCTCTTCATCCTCCACTCTTTTCTCCATGAAAAAGCATGTATGAGCTTCCATTCCACTACTCTTTAGCTTTCCCATGCACCCTTGCCAATTTGTGAGCTCCATGACATATTTGGGATCAACTTTTTAAACCTATGGGGGATTTGCCTATTTTGAGTAAGCCTGCTTTATGCTAGTTTTGGATGCCTCCTTATGCATTCAACCTATTGATGTATTCTATATATTCAGCAACCTATGTTATTACAGGGTTGGCTATTGTACACTCAGTTAATATAATTTTGTGTTACAGCTCCATATTTAGTCTCCATTGTTAGCAATTTTGCATGATCAATTGATAATTGTTGTGGGTAAAATTAATCTACTGCTGGCCTGAATTTCTACATTTCCCACCGGGATGTTGATTTCCCTTTTGAGAGGTTTGTACAAAAAAAATTTCATTTTGGGGTGAGGGGGCAGCCTTTGCTTCCTCCACCATAGAATGTTTGACAGACAGCTGATGGAGCTATTTAGCCAAAGATTCTACAATGGGAGAATTCACAAAAATAACCACACCATCGGCATGGGGTCTAGGCTTAGGTTTCTCTACATTGTGCATTGGCCTCAGTGCCTCAGGGATAATCTCATATAAGATCCTAGACTGAGAATATATCAAATCTAGTTGCTGGGCCTTGAGGATAGCTTCTTCCTCATTCATCACTCCCTAAGTAGATACATCCTTAGATATATATGGCAATAGGGATTTAAGGAACCTTTCTAATAAGAACTCGGGAGGAAAAGTGGCTTTGATAAGGCTCTTCCATCTTCTCCACTCTTGGTTGTGATCCGAAATATGGGTGGCCTTGTCCTGCCGGAAGGTAGACAACAAGTCTGTCCCAAAATCATATCGGACAGGAAGCTGGAAGTGACTAAGGAATGCATTATCCAAGTCCCAAAAATTGCTAAATGAAGCAAAAGGCAATTCAATATTGTTGCATTACTAGTCAAAGTTCTTTGGAATAGCCTCAACCGAACTGAATCCTCATTCAGTGAGTTGGAAGAACACCATAAACGGAAATTGGTGGCATGAGCTCCAGGATCATCACCAATTTTTCCTTCGAATTTTGGAATATCTGAGGGCAGCTTGGTAGGCACGGGTGGCCAAGAGGGGTCATGTCTTACTGGGTCATTCATTAGTTTTGACAAATCTGGAAAATTTAAGGTTTCCAAGAAAGGGAGCTTGGGTCTAACTGGAGCACTAAAAGTACTAGCTTGGGGATTAGAGGGACTTGGCCCCATATTCCCATATGTGAAGGTGGGGTTTTCCCCTACTTCCAGTTGTGAAGTGGGTGAGCTGCTTTGGAAAGGATTCCATCCATAAGCCAATGGATTTTTTATGTGCGGTGCAGTATATGAGGTTCTAGCTGCCCCAGTCGAAGCTGGGGTTTGGAACACAGGAGTAGGTATCCCTCCACTAAAAATCAAAAAAGGGGAGCTCGTGAATAGAGATGAAACTAGAGTTTGAAAACCTTGACCATAAGGATTAGGGTTTCTAAACTACACCCCTACCTATACAGGTGTTGGGCCTACGTATGGAGTAGATGGGGGAATGTGCCCCCCATTCCAAGGAAAACCTCGGACAAAAGCTGAGGATCCTATAGGACCACTCTGAGTAGTGTGTATGAAGGAAGTAGGAACTATAGGTACACTAGGAATCCCAGTGACCATACCACCAGAAGCACCTACTAAACTTGTGGGAGCCAGTGGTTGAACCCCTCGGCTAGCTGGAGTTAACGGTGTAGTAGGTATAATTGTTCTAAGGGAACCTACCAGGGGAGGTAGCACCCCTTCAACCGAAGCGGCTGAGTTGGAAGTTGAAGAACTTTCTCCTACAGTAGACATTATTCTGCCCAAAGGGACACCAATCATGGGTGGATTGAAAGGATGAACCTGAATAATCACTAGATCGTTTAATTCAGTTAGAGGTGAATTAAAATGCCTTGTAAACTTGTCATCTTGCAAGTCTTCTATCTCAACCGTGTTTAAATTAAAATGGTTTTCCCTAAGTTCTGGATCACCCGAAACTTCACTAACTCCTATTGGTTCGAAAGAACCGTCTGTGTCTAATCTCTACCTTTGAGAGGGAGGTGGAGGTTCCAATGTGATAAGCAGAGGAAGGTTTTGCAACCTTCATGACCTTTTGACAGATTGGTCCTCCACGATTGTAAATTTGACTCTTCACACCCTAAGGTCGGCTGAAAACACAGACAAACCATAGAGAAATCACTATGAAATTTCCTAAAGTCTCAGCAATCACAAAGGGTATAAGATATGCTTTCCTGAAGAAAGATGAGAGACAGTTTCTTGGCATCCTTGAAGAGGTTCTTATGCACAAGTGGAGGAATCACCCACCGCCCTCCTACACTTTCAACAATGGTTACCTTCCAAGCCCGTCCAAGGTGAACCAGAAATAGCCTTCCGGTTTACTTGTGTATAAACCGTAGATGTCTAAGAGACTAGAGGCTACCTTAACTATATCAACAGTATGGGGGGACAGTTACAATCCTAATTCGTACGCATGGGTAGGGTAGCAAAGCCCGAAACTCTATCTAGGACAGAATCCCCAGATGCGTAAAAACCTTGGTCTACATTTTGACAAGGAATCAGAGGGTTATCTCCTCAGTCCAATGCCTCCACGCGGCCTCGTGCTTAACTCCTGTTTGAGAGGAGCTTCCCAGATGCTATCAACACGGAGAAATATTTACCTATCGATTGGCCAACTACGTTTGAATTTAAGTACTTATGGAGAGTTTACACTTCCTATCCCACAAGTCTTGCCTAATCTAGTAGATGTATGACCCTATAAAACAAAAACTTACTAACAAATTTTAAATTATAGCATTCATTTTAAGGGTTGTTCTTAATTAGAGGGTAAGTGGCATGAATGACTATGATATTATAGACTAGATAAGAAAAGTAAAACAAGTGTATAAATGAATTCCAAAGCAAATTATCACTACTTAAAAAGAAAGGTTCTTTTTCTTTTTTGTAAATATGAACTAATGAAAATGCAACTAGGAAAGAAAAAGCTAAGGCTTACTTTTGTAATTTTTGATATTTTATTTAAAAACTAAAAGTAAAACTACCATATGCAATTCAAATGCAAATGTTTCCAATTCTTTTCTTTTCACTTTTCAAATTCTTCAAAAATTACTATGCACCTAAATGCAAAAATTCTTGAGTATGCTTGAATAATCAAACTATATAAAGCAAGAAAAATGAAGTATAACATACTTATAAGAACCAAAGATCAACCACCTAAGGAAGAAACTTGGAAAACACCTAGCTTGGGAAGACACAATGGATGAAATCCACTTTCAAGAAATAAAAGGCAAGTGACAAACTGACACTACTTGGAAATAGCACGAGATACACGGTATCTAGAACCCTGATCATTGTTTCAGACACACAGCACTTGGACCTATTACCCAACAGGAAAATCCACCTCAAATTGATAAAAAGAAAGAAAATCCAACCAATAAAAAACTCAAGGGCTTACTAAAAAGCACGAAGTATGGTTAACAGGGCTTTCAAACCTACAGTGAAATTCCAATACTAGAAGACCACAAAGCAAGACAAAATCCACAAAAGGACAAGGACAAGCAACCCTACCCAAAAATTTTGTTGCTAAGGTATGTACGCGACTGTCTAGTTGAGAAACCCAGGTACTGTACGTGACTGTTCAATACAACAACCCACATATACAAGTCTCTGTACGCGATTGTGTAGCACAGCAAGCCGCATACAGGAGTAAAATATTTCAAAAAAAGAAAAATTATAAAGGTCTCTAAAACACTACTGCAAGTCCAAACCAAGACATAAAACCACACACTGAATCAAAGCAAAGACTGGGCAATTATCTACAAGACTAACTGTTATCAACCCAAATGGCACTTCTCCATTCGAGTGCTGACACTTCATATGTTGGCACACAAAAGGACACTTATGGATTGAAGGTTGCCTAGACACTATAGATGGGCATGACAGGAGATGCATTCACTACCCAACCAGCTTGCCTTTTTACCCTTTTATACGTTGATTGTTGTACATGACTATTTCCACAACAACTCGCGTACATATGTGACTATCTCCATAGAATCCCGTGTACTATACACGAGTATCATCATTGCAACCCATGTACAAATCTGTATGCGGGTTTCCCTTATAGCATCTCATGTGTCATATGCGGGTTGCTAGTATTCATACTCGCGTACACATCCATTCGACATTAAAAATAATAAAACATGATTAATGGACATTTGTTGAGCCCTAATCATTAACTATCTCAACTATCTCAACCTCCTAAACCTTTGAAACTACTTTATTTCTAAAAGTATAAACTTGAGGCCTTGGGAGGGCATTAAGGAATCATATTTGGAGAGCAAAGTTATGTTGGTGGTATATCTTCAAAAGTATTTGGAGCAGTAGAACTCAGATTCCTTTGGTTGTAGAGGAGTCCTTGTTTCAAGCGTTGGGTTGTACACTTATCTCATTCACTATTGTTAATAAAGATAATTATTCTTTCAACTTTGTGTTGAGTCTCTTTCATGTATCATGGTTTGATGAATATTTTTTTAAGCACTCTATATATTGTTCATATAACTTGTCATATATATATGTATAAGATTGTACTTGGATAATTTTCTCTTTGCAGCTGAAGTAGGTGCATCGTTGAAAGCTTTGGAGAGGAGCAGAGTGGAGAAGAGAAAGCTTGGATCAACCGTCGTTAATCGGGTGAGTTCAACATTTCTTGCAATTCCTTTTTGTACTTTAAAGCTAATTTTCTGTAAGTTTTAGAAGTAAGTTGGTAACCCCAGACCGTCAGTTACAAGGGTGTTTATTCCTGTACAATAGAACTGGTGACTCCGCTGGGGAGCCCAGACTGTTGTGGGTTATTTCGGTTGACCGTTGCCCAAGCTTTGCCTTGATTGTATGTGTGGTCTCTTGTCTTGGTTCATTCTTAGGGTAGTGTTTGAAGACCTTGAAATTTTTCTTTTTATTAGAAAATTTTGTACCTGTATGCGGGTTTCTCTTGCATACAGTCACGTACAGAGGCCTGCATATGCGGGTTGCTCTATAGGACAATCGCGTACAATATGTAGGTTTCCCTTGTACACAATCGCGTACAAGTCTGAGTATTCAAATTTTTGGGTTAGGGTTTGCTTGTCCCTGTCCCTCTTTAAAATTTGTTTGCTGGTTGGTCTTCCTTATAAGCATTGCACTGTGAGTTTGATGACCTTGTTAGCCACACCTTCCACTTTCTTGTGAAGCCCTTGAGTTCTTATTGTTTGGATTATCTTTTTGTTTGCAACTTGAAGTGTATTTGCCTGTTTGGGTTATAGCTTCAAGTGTTGGTTGTCTGAATCAGTGATCAAGGTTCTAGACACTATTTATCCCATTCTATTTTCGGATAGCGATTGGTTTGCCACTTGCCTCTGTGTGATCTCAGTGTTTTCCTTACATTGTATCCGCTCAAGCTAGGGTTCCAAGTCTTTCTTAGGTGGTTGATCCTTGGTCTTATTAATTTGATTACTTCACTTTGCTTACTTTATATAGTTTGTTTAATTCAAGCATACTCAATTTTTGTGCATTTAGGTGCAAAGTAGTCTTTGACCATTTTAAAAAGTGAAAAGAAAACATTTAGAAGCTTTTGCATTTGATTTTGCATAGAGTAGTTTTATTTTCAGTTTTTAAAATATAATCTCAAAAAGAACTACAAAAACATAGTCTTACTATTCTCTTCATTGTTGCATTTTTCATCAATTTATATTTACAAAAAGAAGAAAAATAAGTTTGTTTTAGTAGTGATAGTTTTGCTTTGGAAACATACACCTTTGTTTTTACATTGCTTATCAAGTAAAAAACATCATAGTCTTTCACTCCACTTGCCTTCTGAGTAAAAAATAGCCCTTAACATGAATGCAATAATTAAAATCTATTAGTAATTTTTATTTTTTAGGGCCATACACCTACTAGCTTAGGCTAGACTTGTGGGATAGGAAGTGTAAACTTCCCATAAGTTTTAAAATTCAGACATAGTGGGCCAATTGATAGGTAAATTCTTATCTTTATCGATAGTATCTGGGAAGCTCCTCTCAAACGAGAGTCAAGCACGAGGCCGCATGGAGGCATTGGACTGAGGAGATAACCCTCTGATTCCTTGTCGAAACGTAAATCAAGAATTTTACACATCTGGGGATTCTGTCCTAGACAAATTTTCGGGCTCAGCTACCCTGCCCATGCGTACGAGTCAGGCTTGCGACTGTCCCCCCATAATGTTGGTATAGTTAAGGTAGCCTCTAGTCTCTTGACATCTAGGGTTCATACATAGGTAAACCAGAACGCTATTTCTGGTTCACCTTGGACAGGCTTGAAAGGTAACCCTTTTTGAAAGTGTAGGAGGGCGATGGGTGATTCCTTCGCTTGTGCCTAAGAACCTCTTCAAGGAAGCCAAGTAACTGTTCTTCAGCTTTCTTTGGGAAAGCATATCTTTTACCCCTGCTGACTGTTGAGACTTTAGGAATTTTCATAGTGATTTCTCTGTGGTTTGTCTGTGTTTAGCCAACCTTAGGGTTTGAATTGGAAAATTTACAATCATGGAGGACCAACCTATTAGAAGGTCACAAAGGTTGCAAAACCTTCCTCCTCTCATCACATTGGAACCTCCACCTCCGCCTCAAAGGTGGAGATTGGACATAGATGGTTCATTTGAACCGATAGGAGTAAGTGAAGTTTTGGGTGAACTAGAACTTAGGGCTAGCCATTTTTATTTTAATACAATTGAGATAGAAGACTTGCAGGATGATGAGTTTGCAAGGAATTTTAATACACCCTTGACTGACTTAAATGATCCTGTGATCGTCCATTTTTGTCCTTTTGATTCACCCATATTTTCTGTCCTTGTGGGAAGGATTATGTCTACTACAGGAGAAAGCTATTTTGTTTCCACCTCAGCCACTCAGGCCGAAGGGGTACTACCTCCCTCGGTAGGTGCCCCTAGATCTAGTATACCTACTAAGCCCCTAAGTCCAGCGATCCAAGTGGTTTAGCTACCAGTTCCCACAAACCTAGTAGGTGCTTCTGGTGGCATGGTTACTAGGATACCTAGTATACCTACTGTTCCTTCCTCCTTTGCACACACTGCCCAAAGCGGTCCAGTAGGATCCTCGACTTCTGTCCAAGGATTTCCTTGGAATGGAGGGCATATCCCCCCATCCACTCCATACATAGGCCCATCACCTTCTTATGTAGGAGTGCGGTTTGGAAACACTACCTCTTACGGGAAAGGTTTTCAAACTCTGGTCTCGGCCCCGTTCATGAGCTCTCCCTTTTCATTGTTTAGCAGAGGGATACCTCCTCCTGTTTTTCAAACCCCAGTTTCTACTGGGGTGGCCTGAACCTCTTATACTGCACCTCCCAACCATAATCCTATGGCTTACAGATGTAATCCATTTCAAATTAATCCATCCACTTCGCAACTAGTGGCAGGGGGCAACCCCACCTTTACATATGGGAATTTGGGGGCAAGTCCCTCTAATCCCCATACTGGCACTTTTAGTGCTCTGGTTCGACGTAAGATTCCTTTCCTGGCAATGTTAAACTTGCCAGATTTGTCTAAATTGATGAACGACCCGGTGAGGCATGACCCCTCGTCGCCACCTGTTCCCACCAAATTGCCACCGAATATCCCAAAATTCGAAGGCAAAGTTGGTGAAGATCCTGGGGCTCATGCCACCACATTTCATTTATGGTGTTCTTCTAATTCGTTGAATGAAGATTCAATCAGGTTGAGGTTGTTCCAAAGAACCTTAACAAGTACTGCAACAAAATGGTACATTGAGTTTCCTTCTATTGCATTCAGTAGTTTTTGGGACTTGGCTAGTGCATTCTGTAGCTACTTTTAGCTTCTAGTCCAATACAATTTCGGAATAGACTTGTTATCTACCTTTAGGTAGAACAAGGCTACCAACATCTTGGATCACATCCAAGAGTGGAGGAGGTGAAAGAGCCTTATTAAAGCCACTATTCCTCCTAAGTTCTTACTAGAATGGTTCCTTAAATCATTATTGCCTTACATATCTAAGGACGTATCTACTTCAGGAGTGACGAATGAAGAAGAAGCTATCCTCAGGGCCCAACAATTGGATTTGATTTATTCTCAATCTGGGATCTTATGTGAGATTATCCCTAAGGCACCGAGGCCTACCCATGATGCAAAGAAACCTAATCCTGGACCCCATACCGATGGTGTGGCTGGGTCTGTAAACTCTCCCACTGTAGAATCTTTGTCCAAACAGCTCCATCAGCTGTCTGTCAAACATTCTACGATGGAGGTAGCAAAGGCTTCCCCCTCACCCCAAAATGCAAATGTTTTTGCATAGACCTCTCAGAAGGGCAATCAACAGCTCGATGGGAAGAAGAAGAGAGGAAAGAAAGGGGAGGGAAATCAAAACAAGCAGAAACCCACAAACAATGCTGATGGGGGCAAGAAAGAAAAGAAAAAGGTGAAATTCACGTGTAAGTTGTGCCATGAGGATCACCTCACTCACCTTTGTCCCCTTATGGAACAAGCCTAGAAGCTACTAAAATCTCAACAATCGGTTGTCCTAAAGGATCCTTTTCCCCAAGGGAAGAATTCTACTTCAGCTTCTAATGTAGCAGGGGGCACTCCAAATGCCCTTGACCCCAATTATATCAACATGGTCTAATCTTCGACTTTGCTACAGACCAGGAACAAAAACTATGAAAAAGAGACCTCTGAGAAGGGTAAGTCTATAGGTGAAACTTCTAACCCTCTCACAATCAAGAAGCCTGTTGAAACTATGCCTAAGATACCGAAATGTGTCTTTAATAAGACCTTGCATAACCCTAATGCTAGAGTTGCTTCAAATTACTCCATGGTTGAAGACTTAGCCCAAACCTCGTGTGCAATGTCAGCTTTAGAGGTCACTACAAAGCTATCCCACCCAGCAGGATGCACTCATAGTAGCCTTAGGTAGCATGGACTCATCAAGTCTCATGGTGAAATTTCACTTGTCTGATGTTAAAATTCATCTACCTTACCATGTAGCCTTATCAATAGATGTCATCCATGGTGGAAAGACCATTGGAAGGGCAATTGTTGATGAGGGTGCTTCTACATGCATTATGTCCTTGTCATGTTGGAAAGCTCTCAGATCCCCAGAGTTGGTCCTGTCAAACACTCTGCTTACTACTTTCAATGGAAGGTCATTCTATCTGCATGGTATCCTACCATCTTTTGAAATTAAGCTGGTAGGGAAAGTGGTGTCTGTTGAGGTGGAAGTGATTGATGTACCTTTGGACTATAATTTGATTTTGGGAAGAAGCTGGACTTATTCCATGTCCGCTATTACGTCGGCCATCTTTCAGGTGGTAGTATTTCCACACTAAGGGAATTTGGTTATTGTTGACCAACTCTATTTTACTCAAAAAGGCCGCATGGAGTCTAATGAGTCTGATGTGCCATTGGTTGATCAGGTCAAACCTGTTGCACAGAGCTTGGGGGATGGAATGTACGCATCACTGATGGGCACATTTGATCTTCCAGCCCTGATTAACTATATATTTTCTAATAGTGTGGGGAAGTTTTAATGTCTTCTTTTTGGAATTTTATTAAAATGCCCAATTTTCTCTTATTTTTTCACAATTTTGGCTCTTGACTAGTTTTGATGTCTAGACCTCCAAATTGACCCAAATGCTTCCAAATTTTCTCTGAAGGTACATGAATGATAATATAACTTAAATATCATGCTAATGTGTTTTTTTTACCTCCCAATTAGTTCTAAAAACTTGTTTAATGTTCTGTTCAAAGTGGGAGTCTTTACTAGCAAATTGGGGCTCCAATTCCCCTCGGGTAATTGCCGGAAAAGGCTTCACAAATGATCCCAAAGTCACTTGAATTTATTAAAAGAGGCTTTTTATGTGTAAGTTACCTTTTCAAATTCTCATATGCATCATTTTTCAGTTTATACAATCGGTTATGACTCTTTCCAAAACAACTCCCAAGTCACAATTTCGACCCTTGGGGAAAATGCACCAAATCTTCTCCCAATGCAATAAAAATGAGTAAAATGGATTCCAATGCTTAATTAATGAAAATGAGACTTGAAATAAACATTAATTAAAGTCCATACATCATACATTTATCATATATACATTCCTCCATTCGAAATAATAAGCATTACCATGGCATATATCAAAATAGAGTGGAAATGGTCATTGTTTGCTCATTAAAAGTCACTTTGACATACAACTCTTGGGAATTTCTACTTGAATTTTTTTGAGAATGATGAACAGATAATATTGAACTTATTATAATCATAAATGTATAATTAAATTCTCTCCCAATTCGAAATCATCAGCATTACAATGGTTCACAACAAGATAGTGGGGAAATGACACTATTTCTTCATTGTTCAGAATTTTTACATGAATTATTTTGGGTATTTATACCTGAGAGTATTATAAACATGAAATACATATCATATAAATCATAACATAATACATTGAGCATTATAATCTTCCCCAAAGAGATCAATAGCTCACCCAAAGCGCAATCCCTCCATTGGCATGAATATGGTGTGAAAACTGGAAATAGTTGAGAGAGAGTGATGCAATAGAAGAATACATACTTTACTGTAGATTAAACCTGAAAATAATAATCCATTAAATCTCCATGAAATACCTAAGTGGCCTTTCCAAACACCAACTAGGATGGGAATCTTTCACCCTCGAAATTGGCTTAAGCAAGAAAACTAGTCATCCACTAGATCTCACAATTCACAAATGAGCAAAAGATTATTCTCATGGATGATCCCTATATTTTATAAACATTATTGGTATTCTAAGGTTCCAAATCCATCCATAAACCAAATCCAAGTCGAATTGGTGTGGCTGCTCATGCTATGCCATGTGGCCTCTCTCTTCACCTTCCCTCTTCTCCCAAATTTGAGTAGGAGCCTCTTGGCCTTCTCCAACTCTTAATTTCGACCTCCAATATGCTCTATTCAGGCCTTAAATGTCAGTATGTTAGTATTTCAGCCTTCAGATATGACTTGGGTCGTAACTGTCATAGAATCTCCATCATTGGTGTCATAGCTGTCATAAATGTAAGGGGAATCTAGCCAAGTGTCCATGAAACTCCCATTTGGATCTTCCTCTCCCATGTAAGTTACACTTCATCCAAATTTAGACCTATGAAGTATATGTACAAGTATATTAACATTATAATCCATACAAATACATTAGGCTTCCCATATATTCAAATTTGCAAGAGAAAGATACCATTTAACATAGGAACTCTAGCTAGTGTGGGCCCCATAGTCTCCATGTGTCTTCATGCTCCATTGTCACTTCCATTTTCTCTTGAATTTATTTAATAATATAAATTATTAAATATTTTTCCCCTTCTAATGTCTAAACATCATTTATTATCCCCCTTATTCCAAATATCAAAGCTTCCACCCCCAACCTAGGAAACTAGTGATTTTCCTCCTTAGCAATTATTTGAATTTTAGCACCCCTTTGACAACTTTCATGAACATGGAAAATGTGATTTGGCCATTGTGATCCAATGCAAAATATGGGACATTACAAATCCTTCCTTCCCAATATTTCTTTTCCTCAAGCAATTTCAAACATGGTTGTTGAAGAACCTGCTTTTTGTATGATTTTTTGAAGTTGCCACTAAGCTGCCCACTTTGAGTCTTTGAGATACCATGAATATTTCAGAGAGGAGCCACCATGCTTGCTGCTGCAATACTCTGAATAATGTCACCTTATTAAGTGGGGAATCATCTACCATACTGTTTGTTACCCAAATAATTTGAAATCAATGGGACTAAAAACTATACCAGGGTCCCATTGCTTGCATTGCACTCCAATAATTAAGAGTGCTCTCCAACCCATATCATTTGGAAAGAGAATTCCTAGATCCCATTTTCTTGTATGCATTCTTCCAAACATAATGAGTGCATAATATATATCATCAAAGTATATAACAACATAATAAGAATGTACATCAAGGAGGTGCCTCACCAAGAAATCATGAAAGTGCTTATACCTCCCAATGAGTAGACTACCATTTGCCAAGTGCATACAAGCTTCAAGTGACCAATAAAATCTGCTCCAATGACATAGGTGTGGATCCCATGTCCCGTTATTCTGCTCCAAATATATATAATGTGCATCAATATAATCAGCCACATGTTCTTTCATCCAAGGAGTGAATGAAGAACCTCCACCAAAATCAGAACCAAATAATGAGCAAAGAAAACATGAATACTTCAAGTGGATCAAAGAAGTCTCATCAATACACCCATGAATATGTATATCATCATGAAATAAAAGATTATTTTTGTTCCAATAATAATGTTCTTCAATCACATATCTCTTCACCCAAGTGTGTGATGAAGAACCTCCAATATCAAATAGACTAGGCAAGGAACAAGGAAAATCATGAGTCTCCAAGTGACTCAAGTGAACATCATAGGTGCACCCATGTAGATGTGTATCATCATAATGTAAAAAAAAATGCTGCTGAAAATGTAAATAATAATGTTCTCCAACCATGTCATCATAAAAATTCAATCTAGGAGTTCCATACTCCTCATGTGGCACCATAAAAAAGAACCCTTTCACCCATACTTCATTAGGATGAATGCTGCAAAATTTGGAAGTGTAGGATGTAGGAGAAAGAAACAACTCATTCAAATGATCAGTAAGTGAAAAAATGTCATAATGTGAAGTATCCATAGGGGTACGATTATTCACCTCCCTAGAAAATGAAAAAAATTCCTCATGGGTTGGTTCCAAGGTGGTGGAATTATGCACTTCTTCATAAATTGTGTAACCATTTTCAAGAGGCAACTCAAATTCCTCTTCCACCACAACAAGTGATTGGATATCATCACTATAATCCTCAAGAACATCAAGAACCTAAAATTTTTCATGTTTCTCATGATCCATCATGTCATGATAATCCTCCAAGCAATCTACCTTATGAAAATCTGAAACATCGGAGGAAAAAAAAGTGTCTTGCAATTTTTCAAGAAGTTGCTCATTTTGAATTGTGAGCTCATCAATAAATTCATTATTATTCAAGTATGATTCATGTAGCCATTGACTAAGCTCAATGACATTTTTTCTATAAAAAATCAAAGACATGAAATTACCTTTGATGTTGCACATTGCTCTTTGAATCTTCTCCATGTCTTCAAGGAATGATGGCTCCTCCAAGGAAGTAGCTCTCCAACAAGAATTTGATACCAATGCTTGAGTGTCATGGAGTATTATAAGGGCCTCTTGGATATTCTTTTCATTCGTCTTTAAGGACCCTTCAAGAAAATGAGGATCTTGCAAATGAACCTCCTCATCTTCTTCCTTCTTGCTTGGACCAACTTCATGAAGCTCAAGTGGTGATGGGGAAGTTGATCTTGTTTCTTCTTCAACTACTACAAGGTCTTAATTTTCATGTTTAATGGAATTTTGGCTTGCATTAACACTTTCAAAATTGATCTCTATGTCACCAACATAGAGGTGTGAGCACCCATCAGTAGGTACGCCTTCATAGTTCAAGCATCCATCAATAGATGCTCTTTGGTCCATGTCCATAGTAGAATTTGTTTCAGAATGATATTCAATATTTTCAAGGTACTCTTCTTCCTTATCATGTGATGTTTCCTTATCTTTTTCAAATTCAGTTTGGATTGAATTTCTATCCTCTTCATGTAATTCCTTTTCTTCTTCACCACCCACAGAAATTTGTAGCTCCTTGGTTTTCTTAAAATCAATATATTTTTCCCAACTTTGGATAGCCAAAAATTCAAATCCTTTCATAATATTCTTGGTCATGTATTCAATATTATTGTTCATGTATTCAAATATAGGTTCAATTATTTTTATTATCTCCTCCCCATCATATGAGGTTCTCTTTTCATGCCTAGTCATAGTTTCCAAAAAATTGCCTTCTTCTCCTACTTTTTTTTTCCCTCTTCAACAAAAGCACTTTTGGTTTCAATATATAATGGTGGTCACTGAATTATTGTACTCATAAATATAAGACCACATCAGGTGCAAATATCATGCACTGATACCACTGTAATGTCTTCTTTTTGGAATTTTATTAAAATGCCCAATTTTCTCTTATTTTTTCACAATTTTGGCTCTTGACTAGTTTTGATGTCTAGACCTCCAAATTGACCAAAATGTTTCCAAATTTTATCTGAAGGTACATGAATGATAATATAAATTAAATATCATGCTAATGTATGTTTTTTGACCTCCCAATTACTTCTGCAAACTTGTTTAATGTTCTGTTCAAATTAGGAGTCTTTACTAGCAAATTGGGGCTCCAATTCCCCCTAGGTAATTGTCAGAAATGGCTTCAAAAATGATCCCAAAGTCACTTGAATTTATTAAAAGAGGATGGTTATGTGTAAGGGACATTTTAAAATTCTAATATGCATCATGTTTCAGTTTATACAATCTGTTATGACTCTTTCCAAAACAACTCCCAAGTGACAATTTCAACCCTTGGGGAAAATGCACCAAATCTTCTCCGAATGCAATAAAAATGAGTAAAATGGATTACAATGCTTAATTAATGAACATGAGACTTGAAATACACATTAATTATAGTCCATATATCATACATTTATTATATATACATTCCTCCATTCGAAATAATAATCATTACCATGGCATATATCAAAATAGAGTGGAAATGGTCATTTTTGTTCATTAAAAGTCACTTTGACATACAACTCTTGGGAATTTCTACTTGAAAATTTCTGAGAATTAATAAAAGAGAATATTGAACTTATTATAATCATAAATGGACAATGAAAGGCTCTCTGAATTCGAAATCATCAACATTACAATGGTTCACAACAAGATAGTGGGGAAATGACACTATTTCTTCATTGTTCAACATTTTTACATAAATTATTTTGGGTATTTAGACATGAGATTATTATAAACATGAAATACATAGCATATAAATCATAAAATAATACAATGAGGATTAGAATCTTCCCCAAAGAGATCAATAGCTCACCCAAAGCACAATCCCTCCATTGGCATGAATATGGTGTGAAAACTGGAAATAGTTGAGAGAGAGTGCTGCAATAGAAGAATCCACATTATTTCCTATAGCTTACACCTGAAAATAAGACTCCATTAAATCCCCATGAAATACCTGAGTGGCCTTTCCAAACACCAACTAGGATGGGAATCTGTCACCCTCGAAATTGGCTTAAGCAAGAAAACTAGTCATCCACTAGCTCTCACAATTCACAAATGAGCAAAAGCTTCTTCTCATGGCTGATCCCTATATTTTATAAAAATTATTGGTATTATAAGGTTCCAAATCTATCCATAAACCAAATCCAATTTGAATTGGTGTGGCTTCTCATGCTATGCCATGTGGCCTCTCTCTTCACCTTCCCTCTTCTCCCAAATTTGAGTAGGAGCCACTTGGCCTTCTCCAACTCCCAATTTCGACCTCCAAGATGCTCTATTCAGGCTTGAAATGTCAGTATGTTAGTATTTCAGCCTTCATATCTGACTTGGTTCATAAATGTCATAGAATCTCCATCATTGGTGTCATAGTTGTCATAAATGTAAGAAAAATCTAGCCAAGTGTCCATGAAACTCCCATTTGGCTCTTCCTCTCCCATGTAAGTTACACTTAATCCTAATTTTGAACTATGAAATATATGGACAAATATATTAACATTATAATCCATAAAAAAACATTATACTTCCCATATATTCAAATTTGCAAGAGAAATATACCATTTAACATAGGAATTCTAGCTAGTGTGGGCCCCATAGTCTCCATGTGTCTTCATGCTCCATTGTCACTTCCATTTTCTCTTGAATTTATTTAATAATCTAAATTATTAAATATTTATCCCCTTCTAATGTCTAAACATCATTTATTATCCCCCTTATTCCAAATATCAAAGCTTCCACCCCCAACCTAGGAAACTAGTGATTTTCCTCCTTGGCAATTATTTGAATTTTAGCATCCCTTTGACAAATTTCATGAACATGGAAAATGTAATTTGGCCATTGTGACCCAATGCCAAATATGGGACATTATAGAAGTCCATAGCCACAGTTGTTTATAGGACTTATCCTTGGTTTCTCCCTTCCCCCCTTGAACCGGAAGTGCCCTTATTGGCAGTGGAAGTGGCTTACCAAGATATCACTCAAACCACTGTTGACCCCATTCCAGACCTTCTCACAGTCTTAGAGGACCTGGAAGAAGTCTATTTTCCTGCTTGGGTAGAAAACTCTTTGCATTCTACGGATTGTTTAGATATGGTTTTACCTTCTGATGAAGCCATTCTGGAAGCCATGTGTGGACGTGAGAATATCTGCGAAGATCTTCATCATCGATCCAAATTCCTCTAGAGCTAAGCAGGATAGAGAATAAAGAGTTTCATATGAGACTGACAGATGATGTTGATACACCCATCAATCCCTTACCAAGGGAAGGAATGTTTGCTGAGGGGAATATGGCAAATATTTCCACTACTATCACTATCAACATCTCTGTAAATCCCGATGTCGTGGAAAATATACATATCGGTGCAAACTGCTCTCCTGAGGAGATTGCAATCTATACATCCTTGTTCAAAGAGTTCCATGATGTTTTTGCCTGGTCATATGAGGAGATGCCGAGCATTGATCCATCGATAGTTGAGCACAAGATCTGGACATACCCTGATTCTAAACTTGTTCGGAAAAAGTTAATACCTATTAACCCGCGTAAAGCAGCAGCTGTGAAGGCTGAAGTTGGAAAATTGTTGAAAGATGGTTTTATTTATCCCATAGCTCTGACGAAATGGGTGTCTAACCCAGTTCCTGTTGATAAGAAGCAAGGGACCATATGCGTCTGTACTTACTTCATATATTTGAATAAATCATGTCCTAAGGACAACTATCCCACGCCATTTATAGACCAAATTATAGATGCTTGTGCAGGAAGTGAAGTGTTCTTGTTTATGGATTGTTTCTCCGAATACAATCAAATTCAAGTAAAAATGGAAGATCAACATAAAACTGCTTTCATTTGTCCTTGGGGTACCTTCGCGTATAAAAAAATGCCCTTCGGATTGAAAAATGTTAGGGCAACCTTTCAACGGGCAATGAACTTTGCCTTCCATGATATCAAAGCCATTGTCGAACCTTACCTTGATGATCTACTTGCACATTCTCGTAAAAGAATCGATCATCCAGATCACTTGCGTCTAATCTTTGAACAATGCAGATACTATAAGATCCGCTTGAATCCCCACAAGTGCGTGTTCTGTGTCGAGTCAGGGAGATTGCTCAGATTCATTTTCTCTAATAAAGGCATTCAAGTGGATCCATTAAAAGTAGAGGCCATTGTAAATCTGCCTCCTCCTCGTTCTATGAGGAAACTTCAAAGCCTGCAAGGAAAGTCCAATTTTCTCCGACGTTTCATTGTAAACTATGCCAAGATTACCAAGGGTTTCATGCGCCTGCTAAAATAGGGCATCCCATTTGTATGGGATGAAACTGCTATTGGAGCAGGGTCCCGTAGCTACAGAAGAAGTTGCCAATTTAGCGGATAGACAGTTTTGGCGGAGAGGAGATAAGGTAGAGCTACGATGCCGTAGCATGTTTTTAGCTGCAGAGCAGAGCTGGAAACCATGAATTTTAGGATAGAGAAGTCAAGGAAGATGACAGTACCTGAGCGGCCGAGAAGAGAGAGCTCACCCACTGCATTGAAGGAAGCGGTGAAGATAAGAGGGCTCAGCTACCCTCATAAAGGAAAAGGAGCAACGAGTCCGAGGTATTGAAGACGAAGGACAGAACCAGGGAAGCAGTGCACAGTACCCATGGTCAGCACTGGGAAGCATGGAAGACTGCAGAGAGCTGTGGTGTGACAGAAAGCGGCTACCTCAAGTACAGATATGCCGACTGTCACTAGTTAGGGTTTTGGGTTACTGTTGGGACAGGCCCACAGTGTTGTAATGGCGAGACCTTCGGGCCGCCTATAAAGGGATGTATTTTGTATTGTAAAAGGGTTGGTGGGTTGGTTGGTTGGTTGTTTTGTTGGTCGGTTAGTTAGTTCATTCAGTTGTTAGTTGTTTTGTAGAGTATTAGATAGTTGTAGAAGCCGAGCTCTAGTTTTGTCATTAACTGTAGTTATCTTACTGTAACCAGTAGCTGGTTCACTGAGTATGCGTGTAACGATCCGCAGGGATCGACAGAGAGGGAAGAGTATATTGTAAGAGGTACAATATAGAGTAGAAAAGAGATATAAGAGAGAAGGTCTCCAGGCTATGTGCGGAGTTACCCAGAAGATCTCGAGCTGCATATGCGGTGCAGCAGAACTGTGTTTACCTTCCCCTAAGCTATAATAGAAACACAGTTCTGTGGACGTAACTTCCATCCTAGAGGTGAACCACATTAAAATCATGTGTTATGTGATTGATTCATGTGTTTTGTTTATTTGTTGCATCTATCAGTTATCACATGGGCCTTGTTTACAGTTTAATGTATGTATGCATTATTTAGTTTACAGCACTATAGAAGATAAATGCAAGTTGAAATCCATAAGTATTTTGTGTAAGAGTTTATCTACATTTCACCCCAGATAGTTAAGAGTCGCAGAGTTAAGCAACCTTGTATATTGAATCCCGTAAGTCAGAACGAGTAGCACTGAGTACGCTGAGCCGCAGCGGTAGGATATCGCAAGTAGGCGATATCGCACCAGCAGAGGAGCTGTGGTGCGCTGCGGTTGAGAATCAACGTAGGAAGGCGTTACGTGTTTCCTGAGGCATGGCGATTCGATAAGGACTAGAGTCATCGTAAGTAAGAGGGAGTTGCACGTCGCAGAAAGACAAAAATATCGCAGGCTAGAGGAGCTGCGAGACACCCAGGCTGCCACAGAACCTGGTCCAAGCCACTTGAGTCTTAGGCCAACCCATTAGAATCACTTCGGGTGAGACTTTAGGCCGCTCTACGTTTTGTCGCCGAAAGGGCCAGTGAGCTAGGGGTGTTGTTGGTTAAATACAGTAAAACCCGGGTCTACCCATGCAAGCCAACAACTGCACAACTCGCTTTCGAGGCATTGAAAAAAGCTTTGTTGTCGGCACCTTTACTGCATCCGCCAGATTTCTCTAGGGATTTTATATTGTATCTGGCCGCATCCTAGTCGACCATTGGGGTAGTCCTAGTCTAGGAAGGAGATAATCTCTAGGAGCATGTTGTTTACTATCTTAGCCGTGCTTTAGCCGGACTTGAACTCAGGTACTCCCACGTTGAGAAATTGGCCTTAGCAGCTGCCTATGCTATTCAGAGATTACATCACTACATCTTACTAAGGACTACAACAGTAGTGGAGGATGTTAATCCTTTTCAATATGTTTTGTCCCAACGGATTGTTGGAAGAAAATTCAACAAATGGATAGTCATTCTCCAAGAGTTTGACTTGGATTTCCAGTCCGCTAAGTCTAAAAAATCCTTAGTTTTTGCTGAGCTTATAGCAGAATTCGCAACAGAAGAAGATGTAGTCATTGAAGAAGACTCATTCCCAGATGAGAATATCTTCTTGATATCCACCTTTGATCCCTGGTACAGAGATATACTTATATATCTCCAGACTTTGAATTATCCTGCAGCTTCCTCATGGGAGGAACGACGTAAATTACGCCTTCATGCTAAGAACTACCTCATCATAGGAGATACTTTATATTGTAGAGGGGTAGATTCCATTTTGCATTGATGTCTTACCCATGAGGAAGCGAAGATTGTCCTAAATGATTCCCATAGTGGAGCGTGTGGGGGTCATTTATCTGGGTTAGCAACGGCCCAGAAGATACTACATGCCGATTATTTCTGGCCCACAATCTTTAAGGATTGTGTGGAAGTGGTGAAGCATTGTCATCCCTGTCAGCTTTACACTGGAAAAATGTAGTCACATCCCACTCCGTTATTTCCCGTTGTCTTGGTGGGCCCCTTCATGAAGTGGGGGATTTATTCTGTGACATGCAACCCAGCCTCGGCTGAGGGCACAAATATATCATTGTCGTTGTGGACTATTTTATGAAATGGGAAAAGGCAATTCCCACCTTCAAAGCCGATGGGGAAACCGCAGCTTTCTTCATGTTCAATCAAATTATAGCATGGTTTGGTATACCCAAGGTGATTGTCACTGACCATGGAAGTCATTTTCAAAATAGCATGATGACGGAAATGACCACTATGTTGGGATTTAGACAAGAACATTCATCTTCATACTATCCTCAAGAAAATGGTCAGGTCGATGCTGTTAACAAAACTTTGAAGACTATCCTCAAATGTACTATTGATGCAGCCCATTCTAATTGGCATATCATGCTATATCCCGCACTTTGGGCATATCGAACTAATGTAAAAACTGCTACGGGTTTCGCTCCCTTCCAACTCATTCATGGAGTGGAAGTCGTTACCCTGGTTGAATGTGAAATCCCATCCTTGAAAATAGCTATTCATGTGTTACCTGATATGACGGAGCTTGAAGAATGTCTAGTACATTTAGAACATCTTGATGAATAGCATAGAGATGCATTGATAGCAAATCAAGCTCATAAAAATAGGGTCAAAATCCAATATGATAAGTCAGTCAAGCCTCGAATTTTCTCTGAGGGGGAACTTGTTTTGCTCTGGGACCAAGACAAAGAACCCCTGGGGGCAGGAAAATTCAAGGCCATGTGGTTAGGGCCTTATGTCATGTCAAAGGTATTAAAGAAGGGCGCATACAAGTTAATTTGTTTTGATGGGAATAAGCTGCCTGAGCCTAGAAATGGGCTCTACTTGAAAAAGTACTATGCTTAGGCTTAGCACTTTTTCTTGTATTTTATTGTATGTATATTTATGTATACTAGTTTGTCGGTTTTTGTTTTCATACCATCTGCTGGTTGTTTCATATGTCTTCCGAGAGGTACGTAGGTTTCGCTGATGGCACTAGTCACCACACTTGTAATATAGCTTCAGCAGCATGGGTCATTTATTCTCCCTCGGGATAGTTAGTTGCCTAAGGAGGTGCATGCTTAGGTCCTACTTCTAATAATGTCACTGAGTATAGGGCTATAATTGAGCTTCTATGGGATGCTTTGTCACATGGTATCACTCAGCTGGAAGTCTAACTGGACTCTCAACTGGTGGTTTCCCATCTCAATCGAGCTTATCAGGTGCGGAACCCTATTCTATTGCGTCAGTTTATGCAAGTTAGATTGTTGAAAAGAAATTTTGAATTCATTACATTCAATCACATTCCAAGAAATAAGAATTCATTAACTGATGCATACGCTAATTACATTTTGGATTGGCATTTAACACATATTTCATAATATACAGCATACACATAAAAACATTTGTAAATAAACCGACAATATATATATATATATATATATATGTGTGTGTGTGTGAATATCTGTCCATAGATAGGTCGAGTCTCTAATCCTTAGATCCAGTCATTACTGTATAATACACAAAAATATACAAAATATGGATCATAGTCCATCAAATTCCCTAGATCTAAGCCGGACCACCCTGGTCCCCCCGGTCTCCTTGTACTATGGCTTCTTCAGCCTCCTTGGATTCGGCAGCCTCAATAGCATCTATGTATACTAAAACTGCTCTGGCTACCCACCTCAAAATGTGTATCCAAACAGGTGATACACCAACCAAAAACTCCTGCATGATGGCTGGGATGTGCTCAATATGCAAGGTGGTTACTCTCTGGGTAAGCCTAGCCAGCTTCCCCTCAAGAACCCTAATAAGCCCCTAGTCTTCTCCTAAGACAGGACGCACATACATGCGTGGATTCCCTTCAAGGCGAACTGGTCCAATATCTACATTTTGACATGTTTATAGGATTAGAACTCTTATACATATGTATATATCCATATATTTTAAAATTCATAAAAATTTGAAAATTTGAAAATAAAAATTACCTAGCTCTCCCCATGCTCCTCCTGGAGGGAGGACAAGTCCTGGATCACCACGGAAATCCATCCCAGCATATGGAAACTGCTCCAGTGCTAGTAACTACCTCTCCCACCAAAAGTAGAAGTCATCATCATATACACTCTGCACTGAGCCACCTCCTCCCTCGCAGAGGAAGATATCTCCCCGTCTACTCAGCTTAGGCTGATGAGAAGAACAAACAGGTACGGGTACTGCAGGGCTCAATCCCAGCACTCTTGAAGAAGAAGAAGGCTACTAGTATGCTAGAATATCCAAATTTCTTCCTCCTTTCTCTCTTGCAGTCAGAGTGTTGTTTTCTCAAAATTGGGATCACTCCCGAGCACCAATCATATAGGGCCCCCTACATGCAATCCACTGCTAACCTCATCTGGTTCCGTGTAGCAATATGAAGAGAATATTATCCCGCAACCCTCACTATAGTACTTGTCAATATCTGTAGAGGAAGATCATGTATGTGTACAATAGGGATGCAACTCCCTCTCTTTTGGGTACCTGGTGCACAATATATGTCAATATAGTTTAGGACACTTAGAGGGTCACTGCCTCTACCAGTGCCCTCCAAGTTGACTGGATCTCCCCGTCGTGATAGACTAGCAATGAAATAGATATCTTCTGAAGTAATCTCCAAGGACTCATCTTGAAGGTCAAACATGCCCAAATCATGATCCCAGTAATTTATCATGGACTTTAGCAGGCGGACATTGGCCCGCATAGGTGATGTGCAAAAGAACTTTAACAACCCACTTGAACATAAAACATTCACAGTGGGGGCGTCCTGAAGTGCTTCTTGATCCATATCTTCATGCTCATGCTCCCTCCACTCAAGCACCATCTTCAAACCTAGTAAAACAAGTATTGTAAACCCTTAGTTTCATGAAAAATTCAAAATTTTGACCCAAAGCACTACTTTTTCCCCTCACGTAGCATACGCGACTGTCTAGTTAGGCATGTTGCGTACTGTACGCAACTATCCTTCAGGGCAACCCGTGTACAGAATGCGTGTACACAAGTTTCACTATAATGAACCCACGTACGCAGCGTGCCTTGCTTAAGGGCGCTCAAAAATATCAAATTTGGACTCAATTTTGAAATTTGCTAGGATCAAATTGAAGAGCTTGGGGTTTAGTCTTACCTGACACTTGCGGAATTGGATTTGGTCCACTGGATTTTCCACACCGATCGAATGAAGGTAGAGGTGAAAACTTGTCTTTTATGGCTAAAATTCAAAATGGTGAGTTTTATTTAAGTTTTTGAACTATTTATAGAAATTATATTTCTCAAAGTGGGTTTTTTCCTATAGTTCATTATTTATCAAACTAATACCATATATTTTTTCCTTGCAATAGGTTTATCATTGTTCTAAGGTTCTTTTTTCTCATATAGGATGGTTTTTCGTCGTTTCACATGCATTTTGCATCTATACTTATCCCATCTTAAACTTAGCAATCAACATTTTAACCACGGACTATGGTATTTTTTAACCATTAGCTCCTTGTCTTTACCATTTTTCTTCCATGGATAGGGCCTTCCTCTCATGAGTATCCTCATTTAGAACCTATGTTGTCCTTCGATACTCATGCTGCAACTATCTTAGGTACAAGGGAATCCTTTTAGCTAATTTTCTGCCAAATGGAGCCTCATTTTGGTCTCTTTTTACAAGCTATCCCTTTATAGGACGTCCCGCCCTTATGGAGTTTCTTTAGGCCCAGTTATGACTCCTTAATATAGACTTGACTATCGAGTTAACTTGTCCATTCAAGATCATTAAGAATATGTGAATGGGCATCCGAATTGGTGGTAGGTTATCTCTTTCTCAGACCATGCGGAATAGCATGAGAAAGGATCACTCTCTTTTCTACAGAATTGAGAAGAGTATTCTTAGGCATAGGTTTATCACTTTTTCGGACTTGAGGGACTAAATTTACGGAAAAGGAACACCCGGTATGAGCTTAGTTTTCTCTTTTTCATGCTATGGACCTAAACATGAAAAAGATTTTGAGTGTACTTTATGTCTTTGTCATGCTCGTTAAACACTAAAGAACAAAGCATCGAGTTTATTGTTGTAAGCCCCATTTCTCGTACTCAAATGGATCTTTCCGAGTGATCTTGATTTCCTTCACACTCGTAAAACTCAAGCTATATGCTGCTCTCGAAGGAGCGTTGGGCATGGGAACTTCACTTAGTGAACCTCTCACATAGCACGTATGATCGTGGGATATTAAATAATAAGCTTAATTTCCAGAGATATTGACCCAAACTCTTTTTGTTGAAACCCCCTCCCAATACTTAAAAAACTCCTCCCCACCCCTTTTTAGACCTTAATCCTTATAAACCACCCTATCCACCCCCCCCTTAAACCCCTCATCCCCCCCAATACCTGCAATATATCGGTTCAATTTTTGATAATTTTAAAACCCACAATATGAACTAACGTGATAGGATATTGGTCAACAAGTGAAGACCCTATGGCATTGGGTAGGTGGTAATTTAACCTTTTTTGAACCTCCCTGACTAAGTACAAAAAAGGTTCACCTTTTCTTCTACGGAAATTAAGAGAGTTCTTCTAGGGTATGTTTTATACTTTTTCGGCCTTAGGAGACTAAATTGGATGAAAAAGGACCCCCCTGGAGTCTTCTTTGGAGTTTTCAGACTCTCAAAATGTGAAAACACCAACAGAGCATGTACTAGTTTGGGCTCATTAAATCCACGAATCAGTGACACTATCAAGCAATATTCCCTCTTCCCTTCAAGCTTGTTAAAAAATGAAGAGAGACTCGAGTTGACTTTCTTGGACTCATTAAAATTTAACAGGGAAGGTAAGGAAGAAGTTTTATCTTGGTTTTCAATTAGTGGTAGCATGTCATCCTTGAACATAGCACTCTTTTTTTTTTCTGATACCCATGTCTCAATGTTCACTTTCAGTTCAGCTATTACTTTGAGTTTATTACTCCTCCTCTTGTCAGTTTTACCTGGGGAATCTGATCATGTCTCCTACATGATAGATAAGTCTAGTTGTTCTATCTATAAAGTTAAAAGCTGCCTTGGGTCATATTTGTGTCATGCTCACTGTTCAAGGACTTAACTCAATGTCTAATCTATATCCTGATCCCATCATTGTTGTATCTGTTATCACTTGTGTTTCCCTTCCTTTACCCAGTTCCTAGTCACTCTTGTGATCCATTGGAGGATCTATTGCCTTCCTTATCATAGTATGGTTCCGTATAAGCACTTCCTAATGATGAAGACCTAGAGTTTTGACGACCATACCTCACGATTCACTTTCATTATTGGTGAATTCCTTTGCTTCAACTGTCAATTATCACTTATTGATTGACAATTTGTTGAATCCGCTCCATGTTTGAATTCAACTTATATCTATTCACATGGCTTGGATTGTACTAGTTCTTTAGGATTGTATATGAAGACCTTAGTTCCCTATCTATGGACTAAGTTGCACAAGATTATGTTCTATTCATTTACACAACTTCCAGATCTTTGAAGACTCATCTTGTATATTGTGGATTCGATCCACCTTTGTAATATACATGGTCTTGTACCCATACTATATGATGTACTCAAACATTTGTAAAGGAGCTAGTGTTCCAGTATATTGAACATAGCATCCTCATATATGACTTTGTATATGACATCATTATGTATTTGCTTCAGGTACTACCTCTGCTCCATTGGATTTCCGAGTTCTCCAAAGATAATGATTATAATGTATTTCGGCCATCACTTCCCTCTAACCTCACACATTAGTGGGCATCTATTATCAACCGAAATGGCACTTCTTTGTTCGAGTGTTGACACTTCATATGTTGGCACACAAAAGGACACTTATGGATTGAAGGTTACTTAGACACTATAGATGGGTGTGACAGGAGATGCATTCACTACCCAACCAGCTTGCCTTTTTACCCTTTTATATGTTGATTGTTGTACACGACTATTTCCACAGCAACTCGCATACATACGCAACTATCTCCACAGCATCCCACGTACTGTACGCGAGTATCGTCATTGCAACCCGTGTACAGATCTGTACGTGGGTTTCTCTTATAGCATCTCGCATGTCATACGTGGGTTCCTAGTATTCATACTCACGTACACATCCATTCGACATTAAAAATAATAAAACATGAGTAATGGAGATTTGTTGAGCCCTAATCATTAACTATCTCAACTGTCTCAACCTCCTCAACCTTTGAAACTGCTCTATTTCCCAAAGTATAAATAGAGGCCTTGGGGAGGGCATTAAGGAATCGTATTTGGAGAGCAAAGTTATGCTGGTGGTATATCTTCAGAAGTCTTTGGAGCAGTAGAACTCAGAGTCCTTTGGTTGTAGAGGAGTCCTTGTTTTAGGCGTTGGATTGTACACTTATCTCATTCACTATTGTTAATAAAGAGAATTCTTCTTCCAACTTTGTGTTGAGTCTCTTTCATGTATCATGGTTTGATGAATATTTTTTTAAGCACTCTATATATTGTTCATCTAACTTGTCATATATATATGTATAATATTGTACTTGGAGAATTTTCTCTTTGTAGGTGAAGGAGGTGCATCCCTGAAAGCTTTGGAGAGGAGCAGAGCGGAGAAGAGAAAGCTTGGATCAATCGTCGTTAATCGGGTGAGTTCAACATTTATTCCTATTCATTTTTAGTACTTTAAAGCTAATTGTCTACAAGTTTTAGAAGTAAGTTGGTAACCCCATACCCTCGGTTACAAGGGTGTTTATTCATATACAACACTAACCCATAGCAGGCTGGACTCCCTAGTGGAGTTGGTAGTTCTGTTGTTCAGGATTAAACACCCTTGTAACCTAGGGTCTGGCGTTACCAACTTACTACTAACCTTGCAGACAATCAGCTTTAAAAGAGAACATAAAGAAAATAGGAAGAAAGTCTTGACTTACCTGATTATTGACGGTTGATCCAATCTTGATCTTCTCCCATTCCTCTTCTCTCCAAAGCTTCTAGGGATGCACCTCCTTCACCTGCAAAGAGAAAATTATCCACGTACAATCTTATACATGTATATATGAGAGGTTAGATAAACAATATATCCAGTACATAATCAAAATATTCATTAACCATGATACATGAAAGAGACTCAACACAATGTTGGAAGAATAATTCTCTTTATTAACAATCAGTGAATGAGATAAGAGTACAACCCAGCTTCTGAAACAAGGACTCCTCTGCAACCAAAGGACTCTGAGTTCTGCTGCTCCAAGAATTCTGAAGTATACCACTAGCATAACTTTGCTCTCCAAACTTGATTGATTAATGCCCTCCCCAAGGCCTCTATTTATACTTTGGGAAATAGAGTGGTTTCGAAGGTTGAGGAGGTTGAAACAGTTAGGATAGTTAATGATTAGGGTCCAACTAATCTCCATTAATTGTGATTTATATTTTTAATGTCTAATCAAGATGTACATGACTATTGATATAGGCAACCCGCGTATGGCATGCGATTTGTTTAAGGAAACCTGCGTACGCTGATGTACGCAGGTTGCAATGTAGATAGTCACATATAGTACGCAAGTTGTCAATGGAAAAATTCACATACGTACACGACTCAACACTTAGAAAAATAATATGGCAAACTGGTTCAAGGGTAAATGCATCCCAAGTCATTCCCATCTATAGTGTTTTGGAAAACTTTAATCCTAAGATGTCCTTTTGTGTACCAACATAAGGAATGTTGGCACTTGGACGAAGAAGTGCCATTTTGGTTGATAACAGATTTCTAAAAAAATGTGATGAAAAAAGCATTGGTTAATGGCACTCTGGTGGAAAACATCGGCAAATAGAACTTCCTATATATTGACTTCAAGTGGTAGAATGTTAGGAGATATAGCTAATATCTAGATCTCCAATATCCCTCATGTAGAGATCCCGACTAGGCTCACACATTGCTCATACGTGTTAGGCATGCGAGGAGGTTATAGGGGAGGCTACAAGTGTGGAGCCCTAGAGGAGAAAATTTATAGACCCTTCTAGTGTATTTCAGTTCCTTCTGGAACCCTCATATGTATTGTATAAAAGGGGAGTGGACCTCCATAATTGTAACATAAGAGATATAGAAGAAAGCATTGTAAGTTTTTTGTCGAGTAATAATAAAACATTGAAGCTATCATTTCCCGATCGTTTTACCTATATGTGTAGCAAGGTTTCCACATAAATATTGTGTTCCATTGTTATTGTTGTTTTCTTATGTTTTTTTATATATTTTACTAACACTATGGACAAGGTTTTGAATAAACGGGAGGCATAGAGGAAAGAATGGGAACTCAACAATTCTAGGGAAACAAATGAAACATGAAGGAACCATGTTTTGATGAAATCCTATCTTGAAAAACATAATGGAAAAGTATCAATATTGACAATTTTCCATGAATGATAGAAGGAGAAATTGGAGGAAGCTACCAATGTCAAAAAGATTTAGGACAAAGAAAAACACCTAGAATTGGAGCACAAACCTGGATTTGAGGAACTTGGGAACATTGTATGTCATGAAGAATCAATTGGATCACTAGAGGTGGCTACAATACAATAAGTTCTTGTGGAACAAAATATCAAAGCAAAGAGACAACAAGACCCTTCAAATATTGCTTCATAATAGGTCAAGGGAGGATCAGAAATCATGGGTCTTTAGTAGTTTAATTTCAATGTTTTATGAATTTGCATTTCTAATTTGTAAGTATGTATACCAACCATAGCTTGAATTTAAGGAAGATATCATCCATAGTAAGGCATTCTAGGAACAATTTTTGGACTTGGCCATTTTTACAAGGAGATTTTGGACATGTTATAATTTTTTGTATCTCATGGCTACATGGTAAGGATACAACTCTCTATTTTTTTATTGACAAAAAATGCAACCGTTTTTATAAAAAATGAAATAAAATTATAGCACAATATTCTGTTTACATCCTGAAACTATTAAATGCACTCTTATTATCCCATTTATTTTAAATTAACCTATTTTTATCATGCACTATGTTTGGATTTGAAACACCATTAAAATCCATGTTTTCTAACTAAATTGGAGGGAAGGTAGAGGAAATTTCATCTATAGCATATAAAAATTTGAAACCATAAATCTAAGTATTGAAGGTGCATTGGTTAAAATAATAACCCCCTATTACTACAAAAATATGGACATTTCTCCACACTGGCTCTAGACATATGGGTGGTACTTAATATATTTTTATGAAATCTGGTAGGAAGGTATAGTAAGGTGTCCTCTATAACATGTCTAAATTTCAAACCTTGACTCCAATATATAATATCAAATACTAGGGGAATGTTGCTACTAAAAATAAAAGAAAAAAGAGGAATGAAACTAGAACAAGGTGAAACAAAATTGGGTTTGCAATACTATCAAAACCCTAAGGATACTCATGCATCAACAACCAACATGAATCACTTATTTTTGACCCCTTGTCCCTATTTAGATTACTATAATTTTATTTTATTTTTGGATCCTCCCGTGTCTTTATTTTGCCATGATGATATAATTTAGTGATTATTTCTGTGTTCTCATTGCAATATGGTGACTGGTCACTTTGGGCATAGTGTCGATCTTTTGATTTAACTTTTTCTAATGTCATTAGAATGTCCACTCAACCTTACCCGAAAAGATATATTTCTTTCACTAATATATTGCTTATTGCATGAGCAGGGAATGGTATAGAAAATTTTTGTTGTCTTGGTTTTGTGGTGTCCTTTGCATGATCTAACAACATTTTTTAGTGATTTGTAAACTATCATGGATATTTGAGTAGAATAATTCATCACATAAAACTAACAATATCCTTCAATATCTTATTATGCAATGTTTTACTTTAGATTTTAATTTTGGTATAACCAACTTGGCACACAAAATAATGGAAAAAATTAAACAAAAATGAAAAACATTAAACAAATAACACAAAATCCATACACTGAACACAAGATATATCCCAGGAAAATCCAATACGAGAAAAACTTAACTAGAAGGTAAGGCCTATGTTCTTGTTTTTTGTTCTCATTTATAGAATACAACTACAAGAAAATGGACTCATTGTGGAGTTACCATGGACACAGTGGCTTGAATGGCTACTCCACAATCTTATACTTCATTTTTAATGCTTTAAAATTCCACTCATAAATGCTCTACTCGACTATGAAAAAATAAACTATACAATGAGAATGGAACCTTCAACCCATTCTTTTCCCAATGACCCAATATTTAACATGGTCTAATAGTCATCCATCGTTAAAGAATGTGTATGCCTCAATTCCTAGTTAGGGTTGGGTATTTGGAAGCTCTAGAATCTTCTTGAAAGTCCACACATGACTAGCTCCACATGTGTTAGTAATGGAGATTGATGTGTCATCCACTCAGTATCATGGAGTTCAACTTGTAAGAGTCATTTTGGATGCTCTAGATTCTTCTTGAAAGTCCACACATGACTAGCTCCACATGTGTGAGTAATGGAGTTTGACATGGCATCCACTCAATACCATGGGGGTCAGCTTGCAAGAGTCACAATTTCTACATACAAAATCCAATTGAGGTGATCTTCACATAGTTAGATGTGTAGAACAACATGGAGAGGTTGTCAATTTTGCTCGTAAAGTTTTGACCCTAAATAGTCATTTAAAGACTCAAACAATCTCTAAAATTTTATGAATCCCAAATCAACAACAAAAGACTTTCCTATAAAATAATCTCTACAAACCAACAACTCCGATTTTTCTACTCATAAAGTACCAAAACAACTAAAGAATTATATAATAATCCATTTACAATTATATAATGTTACAGAGAAAAAAACTTTAATATTTCAATTTTTTTTAAATTGCAATATATTTATTATACCCTTGATATAAAGAGGTTTATAATTTTATAAACCTTATTATTCTCATTATTCCTAACATGGATTCTCCCCTTCTTTAAGACAACCTTATTAAATTGTTTATATCTTATAAACATTCTTTTTCATTATTCCTAGCATGAGTCCTCTTGGATCTTCTCCTTACTTTTTAAGACAACCTTGTTAAATTGTTTTTATCATACCCATTCTTTTTAAACCTATTCATTAGGTGTTTCAATTCCTACTTTGTATACTCATTATATGATATCAATACTATGTTTACTCATTATATGATATTATTGATAGCTCAAATTATTATATAACACCAAAATTTTCAGCTAAATGAATGTGCGAATTCACAGGTAGATAACAATTTTCTATGCGAGTATTCTTCCTCTAAATTTGATGCGTTAAAACTCCATTATGTTTTTATTAAAAATCATGTAAAAATTGTATGCTACTATTATTTTTTAATTTTATGGTAAAAGTCAAGTTATTGCGTGGAGAGGCGCTCTACAGCCCAGTATGGGGGAGATCTTGTAACGTGATGTAACGTTACTAACATGTCGGAAAAAATAATAGTGAAAGTGAATATTATGGGAGAGATCTTGTAATGTGATGTAACGTTACTAACCTATGTAACATGTCGGCCAAAAATAATTGCGATAGTGAATACTATGGGAGAGATTTTGTAACACAAAATAAAAATTAATATCACTTTCGTAACTTTATTTTTATTAATAAAAAATAAATTTTCTAATAGGCCAAAATAAATGTCGGCCACAGAAACAATCTAATATGGGGGAGATGTGGTAATCTTCCTACCTAACAAAACAATTAAAAAGTAAAAATTTAATTATCCGTAAAAAAAATGTGGGTTAAAAAAACACAAAATTGAATTATCCCCCAAAAAATGTTGGCCTTGCACATGGTTTTAAAACCATGTGCAAGGCATTCTAAACAACCCATGGTTTAGGAGGCTTTGCACATGGTTTTTAAACCATGTGCAAGGCCTTTTAAACAATCCATGGTATTATTGTACATGGTTTAGGAGGGCCTTGCAAATGGTTTTAAGACCATGTGCAAGGCCTCCTAAACAACCCATGATTGTAGGAGGGCCTTGCATATGGTTTTAAAACCATGTGTGGGGAAATGATGCAATGTTTGTTCCTAACAAAATAAAAAATATTATATGTCGACCATAAATAATATTAAATATTAATAATAATAAAATTATACGTGGACCTTAAATAAAAAAGAATAATATTAAATATTAATAATAATAAAATTATATGTGGACCTTAAATAAAAATATGTGTCTTTTGGTTTGAATCAAATCAATGGATACCTAAGAAGAGGTTAGAGATTTGATCCATCTCAGCGCTTGATAGAGCCCGGGATTTGGATCTACGCTGGTATAATAATGTTGCGTTATTGCGTCGAGAGGTGCTCTACAGCCCACTATGGAGGAGATCTTGTAATGTTACATAACGTTACTTTTATTAATAAAAAATATTTTTTTTAATTATAGGCTAAAATAAATGTCGGCCAAAAAAACAATCTAGTATGAGGGAGATGCTGTAATCTTCCTACCTAACAAAACAATAAAAAGTAAAAATTTAATTATCCATAAAAAAAATGTGGGTTAGGAAAAAAACACATATGGGGGAGATGTTGTAATGTTCCTACTTAACAAAATAATAAAAAATAACAAATTGAATTATCCGCAGAAAAATGTTGGCCTTGCACATGGTTTTAAAACCATGTGCAAGGCCTTCTAAACAACCCATGGTTTTACTATACATGGTTTAGGAGGGCCTTGCACATGG
>LPNX010573015.1:719412-761418 GCA_001517045.1 Pseudotsuga menziesii
TCTTGCATATGGTTTTAAAACCATGTATGAGGAAATGTTGTAATGTTTGTTCTTAACAAAATAAAAAATAATAATAAATATTATATGTCGGCATAAATAATATTATATATTAATAATAAAAATATTATATGTGGAACTTAAATAAAAAAGATGTGTCTTTTGGTTTAAATCAAATCAATGGATATCTAAGAAGAGGTTTGGACCTCCAGAGATTTGATCCCTCTCGACGCTTGATAGAACCTAGGATTTGGATCTACGCTGGTTTAAGTGGTATTATAGCTCAACTATCTTGTATGGTTGTTATTATAAAAGATATTTAAAAATTTGGCATTAGATAGTCATTTTTCATAGAACTTTTAAAAACTTTTGAAACACCTAAAATTCCAAAATTTAAAAATTATAATTTAAATTTCTAAAAGATTTAACCAAATTTTATTTAAATTGTACCAAAAGAATTACCCATTTTCAATCAAATCGTAAATTTTATAAACTATACCGTTATTTATACTTATATTCCATGTATTTTATTATTAAAATAATGAAAATTGATAAGAAAAAAAAGACGCATTATTAAAAAAGAAAATGGGACTGAAAATTAATAGTCATATAACAAACCCACATGGCCGACACGGAGAATAATTAACGAAGAAAAATGACGTTGCAGGCCGGTCATTACGTCTCCCCTTACGGGCGATGTGGGTTAACTAGTTACTCTCGACCGCAGAAATGACTTGGTGGAAGCACCAATAAAATTGGGAGGCAATTACTTGGTCGAACCACTAACAATGAGCTTTTCCTTCATAGTACGTAGTAAAATTTAATAATGTAATACATGGGGCCACAATTTTTTAAAATTTTTGTAAGCTTGCTTGAGAGATCACATCCCTCGACCTCTTTGATTCCCTATGTTGTACTAATAATGATATTCAAAAGTGGGAAAGGATCTTTTCTCACCTGGGGACAAGGATTATTTTTATTTCTCTTTTTATATGATTCATTTGGATTTGATTTACTATAAATGCAGATGGTGAGGGTAGTTCACATATATACATCTTTGTTGACTTTGTTTCTTGTCTCTTGGATGTATGGAAATTTCAATAGAGATAAGCTTAAAGTAAATGTATAGTTATCAATATCATTGTGTCTTGTTGTTGTGATGTGAGATCAGTAAGTTTATGTATAGTTGGTGATGACCATCAATATACACGAGAGTATTCCAATCAAAGCCATTATGCTTTATTGTTGTGATGGGAATCATTAAACACTGTGTTTAGTTGTTGTGATGGGAAATCAATTAGTTCATTTGCAATTGATTAGGATTATTCAACACTGTATTTAGTTGTTGTGATGGGAGATTAATTAGTTCATTTGCAATTGATTAGGGTCATTGTCGTATATGAGGATATGTTAATCAATTTCATTGTGCTTGTTGTTGTGATGTGAGATCAATAGATCAAGGCCATTGCCGTATATGAGGATATGTTAATCAATTTCATTGTGCTTGTTGTTGTGATGTGAGATCAATAGATCAGGGTCATTGTCGTATATGAGGATATTTTAATCAATTTCATTGTGCTTTATTGTTGTGATCGGAGATCATGCTGATATAGGGTTATCTCAATCAATATCATCATGCTTAGTAATTTCTTGTTGCAATTTGAAATCTCATGACCATTTTGTTGAAATTTGAATGAGATAATTAGTGTTTTATCTAGCGTTTTGGGAAACTGCTTATCCTCAATTAATTATGAGATAACACAAAATAGCACAATAAATTGCACTTCAAAAATTTGAATTTGATTTTTTAATGAAATTTTTTCATTTAAAAAATTCAAGAATGCTTCATTAACACAATGAGTATATTGTATCATGTATTGCAATTAATGGCTTGTGAACTCCAACCCTTAACTATTGTGATTGTTCTATTAACATCACATTTCGGAGAAAATTGAATATTCATAAATGATTACCACCACCTTCACTTGACCAACCAATCAAACTTCCTACAACAAAAAAAAAAATCACTTAATTTTGTTGGATTTTTACCATTTAAGCAATATGATCTTAGGATCTTATCTGAGAGAATAACATGCACAACAATAATCACAAGAGACAAGAGACACAAAGAATTTTCCTCGGGGAAACCATAAAGGAGAAAACTCAGAACTTCCTTAGAGATAGAATGAGCACCAATAGCAAAAGTAAAACCCGAAAACATAAAGATGATCTTCGACATCAGTTGTCTCTTTCTCTGATCCCAGCTTCTTCTCTCTCACTCATGCGCCCCAGTTGAGTGAGTGTGTGTGTAATAAATAAAGAGGCTCACTCTCTATTTATATTCTTTCATTCACTTAATGTCCACTCCAACAAGTCGGCCCCACTTAACAATTACTTACTAAGGCCAACATCTCTATGAGAGTCTAATAGCCCTAGTGCCCCACAACTATGGGGACTTTTCCCTCCGATCAACACAGAGGGTTAAACTTGACTCAATTGTGGGGACTATTTCCCCAACTTACAATGGAGGGTTAACCTCAATGACTTTACATGACTTGTTTACATTATTGAATCTCCTGATTGGAACATCGGGGCATGACATGACTCAATTACATTACAGATACTTCCCGGGATAAACATCGAGGTACAATACATAAGAAATACAAGTGAATACATTCCGAAGTTACAAATACATCAACACTCCCTCTTAACTAGGAAGGTATTCTCTCGACACAATTTATCAGCACAAGTCTTCTTCTCTGTATCATCTGGATCATCATCAAGTCATCTTCATCTTCAAGTCATCTTCATCGTCAAGTCATCTTCATTATTAATCCATCTTCATAAATTCTAGATCATCATTGGATCATCATCGAGTCTAGATCATCACTTGATCTGGAGCATCACTGGATCATCATCATCATCACTGCTTCCGCTATCTCAATCAAATGGTGTTATCTCTTCATTCTTCTCGTCACAGGAAGTTGTACAAAGCCAGCCCTTTTTCATGTTGGTTGTAGGCCTAGCCTCCATATAGGTCTTCTTCAGCGCTTATATCTAACCCTAAGTCAGAATGGCCCGCCCAACACTTATATTTGACCATGGGAAGAACACATCCAGCAACCATGTCAGAAAGGCATGCCCAGCACTCACATCTGACCATGGGAGGAACACATCCAAGAACCATACCGGAAAGGCTCAGCACTCACATCCGATCATGGGAGGAACACATCCAAGAACCATATTGGAAAATCTCGGCACTTATATCTGACCATGGGAGGAACACATCCAAGAACCATGTCAGAAAGGCTCAACACTTATATCTGACCATGGGAGGAACACATCCAAGAACCATGTCATAAGGGTTCAGCACTTATATCCATCCATGTGAGGAACACATCCCGCATCCATGCTAGAAGGGCTCAACACTTATATCTATCCATGTGGAGAAAACATCCCGCATCCATGCTAGAAGGGCTCAACACTTATATCCAGCCATGTGGGGAACACATCCCGCATCCATGCTAGAAGGGATCAACACTTATATCTAATAATGTGGGAACACATCCCACAGTCTCCTCAGAATGGCTCCGCACTTACATCTGATCATGTGGGAACACATCCCACAGTCACATCAGAATGGCTCTACACTTACATCTAATCATGTGGGAACACATCCCACAGTCACATCAGAATGGCCCTCAGCTCTAGGCTGAGTATTCCTGGTAACTAACCAGGTGCCTCCATTCTCCTAGAGAATGGCCTTCAACGCTTATATATGATCATGTGGGAACACATCCCACAGTCACCTCAGAATGGCTCAGCACTTACATCTGACCATGGAAGGAACCAATCCTCTCACCGTGTCAGAATGGCTCATGGACTCATCCTTTCCCCTTGGAGGGAACCTCGATCTGGAGAACACCAAGATTCTCCCTGAAGTACTCAAACTTCACTCTGGCCAATGGCTTATTCAACACATCAGCTATATGTTCATCCATCACAACATACTAGAGCTTCACTGCTCCTCTCTGCACCATATCCCTGATATAGTGATATTTGATCTCAATATGCTTCGACTTTTCATGGAACACCGAGTTCTCAGACAACTTCACACAACTCTAGTTGTCGCAATATATACAAGTAACATCCAGTTGGAGATCAAATAAATCATACAATAGCTTCCTCAGCCATATTGCCTCACAACTAGCTGAACAAGATATGGCATACTCTACTTCAGCTATACTTAGTGCCATGCAAGACTGTTTCCTGCTAAACCAAGAGATCATACCTGATCCCATAATGAAGCAGCACCCTGAAGTGCTCTTTCTATTGATGGCACTGCCTGCCCAATTTGAATCAACATAATCTTCCAGGTTAATCTTCTGATCAGTGTTATACTTGATCCCATAATCAACTATACGCTTTAGGTACGTCAGAATATGCTTTGCAGCAATCAAGTGAACATGTCTCGGATCCGTCAGGAACTAGCTCAAGGTGTTCACAGCAAAGCAAATATCTGGTCTCATATTCATCAGGTACATCAAGGAACAAATCATCTGACGATACATCATGGCATCAACCGACTCTGATGAAGCAACACTCAATAGCTTTAGGTTCGATGCCATATGTGTGGTCATGGCCTTGCAGTCCATCATCCTGAATCTCTTTAGGATATCTACTGCATACTTCCCTTATCCTAGGGAGATTCCATCTGCATTCTACCACACCTACATGCCTAGAAAGTAGTGCATCATACCCAAGTCCTTCATCTCGAACTCCGTAGAAAGTCTCCTTCTTGCAAATTTAATGAGTTCCTCTTTTCTGTCAGGAACAAGTCATCGACATATAACATGAGCATCACTGGTCTTCCGCCTTCAATCTTGAAGCAAAGGTTGGAATCCGCTTTACTCTCAGTAAATCCTAGAGCCATAAGTAAGTTGTCCATCCTGTCATACCATGTCGAACCTCAGGATCTTCTGCAATCACTCCCTCTGAAGCCGAGCATCATTCTCCATCTGTATTTCATACTCTATGCACTAAAACGTTTTGTACCAGAGTCACAAGTAGCTTCCTCTGCTACTAATATTCTATGTATCCATCTAGGATCATTGGATACCAATATCCTCTATTTTGAATTTTTTCAAAAGTTCTTCTCGCACCCATCTATGAGCTTGTCATCCTCTATAGGATTTCATCTTCAACTTGTATCAACAGTTAGGATCTTCATCACTCTATGTGATCTTCAAGCTCCTCATGTATGTGTTATCCCATGGGTGTCTTCTGAGCTCGTACAAGGCCTTCCTTCATTTGCACACATGATTCTGCCTGTCATGTGCCTCAACTCCCACTGGCTGCAAATGTCTCTTCGTAGTCTATGCCTTCTTTCCATGAGAAGCCTCGTGCTACGAATCCTACCTTGTATCCCACGATGTTTACATCTACTGCATGCTAGATCTTGTAGATCCATATGGAAGATACTACGAACTTCCCTTCAGGTCTCAATGTCGCATCCGAGACATCATTCTTCTTGAATTGGTATTCCCTATCTTCTTGGCTACTTCTTCATAGCTAGAAGGTTCTACATCAATGATGTCACTGCATTCATCATATTATTCTTCATCTTGAACTGTTGTCACTTGTTCTTTGGAACAAGTCTCATCCTTCTTTTCTTGTAGGTGATTGTATGCGATCTTTCCTACAAGTCAAATGCACCAGTTGTATGATTAGAAAAATTTCATAATGCATATTCATAATGGTAAATTCTTATGCATAAAGATATGATCATGCAACTATTTAAGCCAATACAACATTCATCCATATCTCATGGAAACTTTCTAGATGCCTTCCATCTCTACCCGGACAACATTGAGATTGTGCACTAATCCAATATGTCAGCAAAGAGGTTTCATTCTAGATAAGTAGCAATTGAGAGTTGTATAGCACCATGAGCTACTTACCCATCACATGCATATTAGTAGTATACTGTCATTAATGCAAACATTCTATCATGCATAATACATCAACTGAATATAAACAAATGTGTAACAAAACAATATCATGAAATGACAATTGAATACTTATCTTTATTTGTTTCATGGGTAGACTCCTTCTTGAGCCTCATCATCTTCTTCATTCATAACAACATCATTTCTTATCCAAATGATAAGATGGATAAGAGGTTCTTCAAGAGTTTATTCCTTCGTATTCCTCATCGCTTAAGGGATCTTCTTTGGATGGTGAGAGCTTGATCTTCAGTTGCTCCCATCTTCTTTTCTCTTATTAAGAGTCGAGCTTCTTCTTGTGTGTGCTCTACCCAGAGTCTGCTAAAAGTAATCACTTCCTTCTGGCACACATTCATTGAATGAATGAATCCCATGATCCTAGGAGGCCATTCAAGGTGGTTACCACAACTTCTGCATTCTCCACTTCTTCCTCTACCGCTTCAAGTTGTTCTTTGATTTGTAAAGTATGACTGTATGGTTTTTGCATTCTGGATATTCACATTCTTCAACTATTTTCTCAAAGTCGTCTTCTGATTTATGTTCTTCCCTTCAAATAGCTTGGTCAAGGAACCAAAAATCTCTTTAGGTGTATTTAGGGAAGACACTTGTGGTATAAGGCGATCCTTTATTGAATCAACAATGATCTTCTTGGCCTTGACCAACTTCTTCTTGAGTAAGGCTTTAGCCTCATCTCCCTCTAGAACTGGAACCTCTCTACCTATGTGGGTGTCCAATTCATTTCCTTCAAGAACTAGTGAGATCCTATACTTCCATGCTTGGAAGTTGTCAGCCTCACCAAGCTTGTGATCAAGTTGGTGTGATTAGTCACCTTGAAATGAGAACCTCAACTGTAAATAGAAAACGATTAGATCTTACTGATTTGAGGTGTCCATCTTAGTTCCGGAGCTGGCTGATCTAGGGTTTTTCAGAGAAACCCTAATTTTCAAAACTTGGAATATTTCAGATCTGATTAGATAGAAATATAGACCTCTTCAAGGTGAGCTGTCCAATGTACTCCTTTTCTGAAAATAGTGGAGGGAAGCTCCTGGAACAGGAAGCCCCAGTTTACCAATTTCTTCTGCAAAAATGTATGATATTGTTTCTGTGGTATCTCTGAAAGTACTACTCCTCTTTGTCTGAAATTTTGTACTGAGGTATCCGCGTCTGTTATTGTTCCAACACCACATGTTTCATCAGAATTGGTTTCATCAGTTGGGACTTATGAGAGTTTTCCCAAGGTGACATTTTTCAGGACTGTTCATCATAGCGAACATGTATGGACTTCCACATGTCACAGTTTCATCTTCTGGGTATGAAACTTTGACCACAAAAATTACATTTCATTCCCTTTCTGGAAAAGCTTCAGAAATTTTATTTGGATCTTCGTAGCCCGAGATATAGCAATTCTCCCTAGGTGTCCTATTTGGGAAGGAATCCTAGGAGAGGCTGGAACCCTAACTTGGAGGAATAATATCTCCTAGAATGTAGAGAATCTAAGGTTAAAACGTGGAAACAGTGTACATTAGGAATTTATCTTCAATATGTGAAAGTTTCAACCCCTGATACGTTTTCAATCCCGAGATATAGCGAACGTACCAAAACTTATCAATTTCAGTATTTTAGGGTTTTTCAAGCCCGGGGTCAAACTAGGGTTTGACTTTCCTAGAGTTTCACCGAACCAAAAATCTTGACCCAGGTATCTAAACTTTGATTTTGATGAGGAGAGAAATCTTATGCCGGGCTCACTAAAAAATTCCTCTTCTATAAAAAGCCCTAATTTCCCGCACCAAAAATTGAAAATGCCCGGAATCAAATTCTACTTCGACATAAAGATGCGCCCTTCAATGGAGAGTCATCCTAGCATACTTTTGTTGATGGATTGTGGAGGGAGACCCAAAAAGTAATAAGCCATAGCATCCACAACTACATAATTTCTTTTTCTCAGGTTAGCTCTGATACCATGTTAGATTTGTTATCATTTAAACAATATGATCTTAGGATCTTATATGAGAGAATAACATGCACAACAATAATCAAAAGAGATAAGAGACACAAAGAATTTTCCTCGGGGAAACCATATAGGAGAAAACCCCGCAACTTCCTCAGAGATAGAATGAGCACCAATAGCAAAAGTAAATCCAAAAAACATAAAGATGATCTCCGACATCAGTTGTCTCTTTCTTTGATCCCAGCTTCTTCTCTCTCACTCATGCGCCCCAGTTGAGTGAGTGTGTGTGTAATAAATAAAGAGGCTCACTTTCTATTTATATTCTTTCGTTCACTTAATGTCCACTCCAACAAGTCGGCCCAACTTAACAATTACTTACCAGGGCCGACATCTCTATGAGAGTCTAATAACCCTATTTCCCCACAACTATGGGGATTTTGCCCTCTGATCAACATGGAGGGTTAAACTTGACTCAATTGTGGGGACTATTGCCCCGACTTACAATGGAGGGTTAACCTCAATGACTTTACATGACTTGTTTACATTATTGAATCTCCTGATGGGAACATCGGGGCATGACATGACTCAATTACATTACAGATACTTCCCGGAATAAACATCGGGGTATAATACATAAGAAATACAAGTGAATACATTTTGAAGTTATTTATTATGTTAATAATAATTAATAATTCATTTAACCAATTATTGTTTAACCTTAATATACTATAAGGAGGTCATTAATCCTAATCTAGAATATAAAAAAATATATCTCTATGTTAAATACTTCGAAGAAAAAAAATAATATAACCAAGATAAGAACAAACTCTCATGAGGTTCATAGTGAAACAAGACACTATGCAATTCCTAAAACTGTGGGTGGATAGGGCTTGCCATCTATGTGAGACTACAAATGTTGATGATGAAATTTACTTTCTCATAGAGTGTCCTACGTACACCCATATTACATTGTAGTTTCCTAATCTTCACTACAATACAATCCTCCCTAACCCTTTAACTTGTCAACACCATGACAAATTGAAAGCATTTCATTCTATGTTTTTTAAACATCAAAATAAAATTTTACAACCAAGTAATCCTTTTAAAGTTCAATAAACTTTAAATATTAAAATATATAATATTTTAAAATAAATATTAAAATATATTATATATTTTAATAATTAAAAAAAAATATTATATAATTTAATATCGATTTAAACTTAACTTTTAAAAATATAGAATTTAATAAAATATAAATAAAGACAAATCATATTAAAAATTACTGATGATGATAATGATGGTTAACATCCACTGAAACCAAACTTTGGCCTATCGGACCTAAATAAACCAATTAATTGGTTTGTTTTAAAATTGTATTCCTATGCTCAAAGAGCTTGGTGAGAAGCGTTCCGAGCTCACTATAATTTTGACAAGTTAAAAGGCTAGGAAGGTCAGTGTTGCAACAAAGATTATGAAACTGAGATCTAATGTGGGTGTACGCAGAGCAGTCTAAGAGGAAGTGATTTTCATCTTCAATGTTCCTATTCTCACAAAGATGGAATATCTTCAATGGTGTTTTAGGAACTGTCCAATGACCTGTTTCACTATGGAGCTCATGAGAGTTCGTTCTTATCTTGGTTATATTAGTTTTTTTCTTTGAACAGGTTAAAACAAAGATATACTTTTGATCTTCTATAGTAGGGTTGATGACCTCCTTATGATATCTTAATTTTCTTTTATCCTCTAAATCTTTCTCACACCCGCAGTTTCTCTTTCAACTTAGAAGTAACAATATTTTTAATGTTATTAATATTTTGCAATGCAATGTTTTCGTCGATCTCCCAGTGGTCTAACTAGGCCCTGATATCTTTATACCAACCTCACTTGAGCCTAAGGTGGTATAGGATGGAATTAAAAGATAGCTTAGGAAGTCTATGGTCTCCCATGTTATTGATTTTGTGCTTGTACAACATGAGCTTAGTCATAGTTAGGCTCTCGATAGGGGAGAGACCCACTTCTATAAGGAGAATAGGATATGGTGTATTGCTTTTAATTTTGAGGTTATACGCTATAAAACACTTCTGGATTTGCTCAATCTTTCTCCAAGATTCTCGAGAGATGCTACAACCCCAAACCTCACATCCATACAAGATAACATGAGTGACTAAAGTTTCAAAGAGGAACTTCTTTTTATCCCACATCACAAGGTTTGCTTCTTTACAATTATTTTCAAGACCAAAGTAAGCTTTCCACCCTCCATTAATCCTTTTCTCAATGCTATAGTTCCAGTTGAGCTTGTGATGAATATCAATTCCTAGGTATTTGTAAGAAGACACTTCCTCCAAGTTGCTATTGTCATACACAAGATTAGTGTAAGTGTCCTTCTTGGATTTTATAATCATAACTTTTGTATTGTCAGTGTTGACAGTCATACCGATGGTAGAGAATAAATCCTTAAGAAGTCGTAGTTGATTATCAAGATCAGATGGACACCTTGCGAGAAGAACAATATTGTCAACATAGAGAAGAAGGATGATGACTATTCTAGCTAAGAACATGCCAGCACAACCTGCTTCTTCTAAACAACCTTCTAGCTTATCGATGTAAATGCCAAATAGGGTAGGGGAGAGGAGGAAACCTTGTTTAACTATGATATTACACTTAATATCTCTAGACCACCCCTCATTGCTCTTAAACTTGGTGATTACATTCTCGTATAACCTTATTGCAGCAGCTCTCAACTCGAAAGGAACCTTTAGCTCTTCTAATCTATTCCATAGGTTATTTATAAGCACAGTATCGAAATCCTTTCTAAAGTTCACAAATTAACAAAAGAGATTGGATTTATCATTACGAAACTCCTCCACAATGATCCTAAGCATAATGAGGTAGTGGTTCGTTGTTAAGTGCTACCTTCTAAAACCCGCTTGGTCTTTATCCCGCTTACCTTCACTTTCAAGCCATATGTTGATCTTATTTTCCAAAATAATACCATATAACTTGGCTAAGAGGGGGCTAATCATAATTGTCCGATAATTAGAGGGGTAATTTGTATCCACACTTTTAAAAATAGGGATAATGAGGCTCCGAGTCCAAGGTTTAGGGAACCCTTGCTTGACTGCTTGATTGAATAGCTTGTGGATGTGAGGGATGAGGACATGACCTCTAATTTTTAAGATTTCTACCTGGTAACCATCAATGTCCTTAGCTTTTTCATTTTCCAAACGCTTAACCCCAAAATATATGTCATCTAATGAGAAAACTTCTACTGTTATGAGCAGGGTTTCAAAGTTGTCTATGACATTTGAGGATTCATAAAGCTTTTTAAGATAGGAATTCCAATCGTGTAAAGCAATTCTATCATTATCTTTAGTTTTTCTAGTTAGAATCTGCCTCTAGAATTTCTTAGGAGGCACTTTAGATAAGTGTAAGAGATTTTCTTGTCTTTTATGAATATATTGTATTTTTTTCCTTTTAGTTAGGGCTTTGTATATTTTTACCTTGTCAATTTTAAGAGAGTCATCAAGAGCTTCCTTATTTTCTCTTCTCACACTTTTACAATCTTTATCATACCAAGGGTTGGTTTTTCTATTTCTTGTATTACTTGAGACTTCAATTGAGAACTTGTTAATAGAATGTGAGAGGATTGTAGTAAAATTATGATAAAGGTCTTCTATGTTGTCTATACTTGATAACAGAAGCAAATTAATTTTTAAATCGTTTAGAAAAAGATCATTTTTATTTCTATCAAAGATCAAGTTCTTTTGGCTATAAGGATTATCTTCTATGGGATCTCTATGCATGACATAATTGAGAGTTACAATTAAGGGTCTATGATTTGAGTGAGGCTTGAATATATTGTATTTTTTCCTTTTAGTTAGGGCTTTGTATATTTTTATCTTGTCAATTTTAAGAGATTCATCAAGAGCTTCCTTAATTTCTCTTCTCGCACTTTTACTATCTTTATCATACCAAGGGTTGGTTTTTCTATTTCTTTTATTACTTGAGACTTCAATTGAGAACTTGTTAATAGAATGTGAGAGGGTTGTAGTAAAATTATGATAGAGGTCTTCTATGTTGTCTATACTTGATAAAGGAAGCAAATTAATTTTTAAATCATTTAGAAAAATATCATTTTTATTTCTATCAAAGATCAAGTTCTTTTGGCTATACGTATTATCTTCTATGGGATCTCTATGCATGACAAGATTGAGAGTTACAAATAAGGGTCTACGATCCGAGTCGGGCTCGTGGTCCTTTAAGATGTCAAAATTTATTATTTCATTGTATAAATGGATATTGGAAATAACATAGTCTACCACGCTGCTACCAAGCCCATGGATACAGGTCATCTGGCTAGAATTGGACCACTTCTTTAGACCGTTGCAAATTATGAGATCTTGAGCACTACAAAGCTTGACTAGCTCATACCTAAACAAATTTTCCCCTAGATCTTCAGAGCTTCTGTTGTACCTGCTAGCTAGAGTAAGGTCTTCGTCTAACCAAAGAGGATTAGGGTTGGAATAATTGCTTAGAAGAATAGCTTGTTTGCTTGAAGTACGAGCATTAAAGTCACCCATTAAGAGGATATTACCTTCATTCCTTAGGCTAGAAATATCATTCTCTAAACCATGGTAAGGACAATTTTTATCTAAATTGTTTTTCTTATAAAAGTTAGAATTAATAGGGGCAAAATAACAGATTGTTATGTAAAGTTTTTTTATCATTAATGTCAATAATCTCTATCCAAATATAATGGTTAACATCACCTTAAAAACAACTCAAGTTCAAAACTAGTAATCATAATCAATTTTAATCACTTAAATTGAGGTAACTTTAACCATAATATTACAAAGTTGAGTTTCTAATTTTTTAAAATAATTTATTTTTATTAAAAACCAAAAGTAACTCAGCCTTGCAACCAGAATACATTATATTCTTCTCATCGTTATCTTAAGAATATATAATCTTTATTTAAAATATAGAAATTAGCTCATATATTTCTCATCATTATCTTATGTATATGATCATAAGATCTTTGTTTAAAATATAAAATTAATTCATAACTTAATAACGTTTTAGCAAAGTGTCTCAGTTTATTATAACATTTTTCATTGATTAGTAAAATTAAAAATTAATTTTGAAAAAAATTATAATAATAAAAACATTTTAATTATGATTATAAAACAATTAAAATTTATTAAAAAACATTTTAATTATGATTAATGAAATAATTAATATCTATAAATATATTATAAAAATGAATTATTATTAATATTGAAAATGTTGAAAAAATATAGAATTAAAATACTTTTATGACATGCCTATTAGAACCTCTACCACATGTCATACCACTTTGAATGACTAAACACTTTAACTTTTAAAAAATGTGCGTGTTTTGTAGTTTAGAAACAAGCAATCATTTTAAATGTATATTTCATCCATAATAAAATCAAAATGAAATTGTAAATTATTGAAAAGAGAGTGGTTGAACATAAAAGGATTAAGAAAAATGGTTGGAGGAAGAAGTTTAAGATAAAGATTAGGAAATATGAAGTAATTAAAAATTAATGGAAGATAATAATGTAATGATATGAGGAACCACAAAAAGAGTAAAATATTTAATACGATGATATGCGGAATCAAAAAAAAAAATATTTAATTGGGTTTTTTTATATTTTTAGAGTTTATCCAACGAGATCGAAGGACTAATAAGAAGTAGATGCTAGAATTTTGGCTTAATCAAATATGATGTCAATAATTTATTCTTAGAATATATATAAGTTAGTTTAGTTAAATATTTTTTAGAGAATCATAAAGAAAGATAGAGAATATCCAAAAATGTTTTATAACTTATTCTCAGAATACACTTTATCTATTTCTCTTTAAAAATTCAAGCATTTCCCCATTAAGAGCATGGCTATGACTAGGTACCTAATGTACAAGAACAAGATAAACAACATGGAAGACAAGAGGCTTAGTAAAATTGTTTCAAACTCAAATTAAAACCACTTGTAACTTAAGCAAGGTTGGTATAAAGATGCAAGATCTTGGATAAATCATTGGGGAGTCAAGGAAGAGGTCGCTCTGCAAAACAAAGATAATATTAAAAAGATTAGTACATTTAAGTTTAAGGAGAAGCTACGGTGTGATAAAGAATTAGAGGATAAGAAAAATTAAGATACAATAAGGATTAAACCAACAAGCAAATGCATTCTTCAAATAAAAACTACAGTGAAAAGAATATCTAAACAAATATGGGTTTTGTAAGGAATCCAAATTTTTTCTTTAAAATTCTATTTTCCAATTTTAAAGATTTAGAGAAAAACTGGAATAACTTTTTATTGGAGGTATAACAAATATTGAAACATGTTTGACCAAATAAGTTCAAGGATATGCAAATGAAGAGGAAAATGTTGTTTTCTTTATTTTGTGTTTATATTTTTAATAGCAATAAGAAAGTGATTTTTTTTTTTTATAACAGGAAAAACCTCAAAATTTATGGTGATTACTGATTTAAAAATGCTTTTGTTAAAATTTTCATATATATATATATTTTAAATTAATATTTTTCTTTTTAAAATTTAAGTGTAAATAACTATATTATTATTAAAAATATAAAAAATATATAATTTATATTATATAATTATATCTTTTAAGCTATGTTAATATAGCATTCATCGTCTATTTTACACATAAACAAATGAAATCAAATATTAAAATTAAAATATTAAAAATTGAAATGAATATTTATTAAAATATTAAAAATCAAAATAATAAAATAGGGAAATAAGCCAAATGACAAAATTAGATCTTTCTCATTTCGATTTAAATATCATGTCCAAACACTTCATTCCCATATTGGTTGTTTAAACCAAAAACTTATATTTATATTATGTACTTTTTCTATCTTCTAACTGATAATCGATAATTATTTAATAATTAGATAATTATGTATTTTCTATGCGTTTTTCTAGAAGGGTGTTTCAATCAAATAGAGAAAGAAGGGTGTTCTAGAAGGGTGTTTCAATAAATTAGCAGTTGTTGGGAGAAAATAATAATATTTATTTATTAAAATAAAAAGTAGTAACGTTTTTTTTAATCAAGATTTAAATGAATCGAGTCTTTGTAATATGTTCTTGAAATATGTAGTTGATACGATGAAGTGAAGTGGAATAAGTGAATTTTTGGAAGAAGGCTTTTGAATCAAGGTTTTATCTTTTCCAGTGAATTAATAACTAAATTGGTGTTTTTTCTAAGGAGAATATGTGGGTGGGAAACTACCTTTTTTATTTGGATGAAATGAAAAAAACAACTATATTAAGTGTAGACCATGGTTTTTTGGGATCCCTTTGGGGATAAGTGGTCAACCCCTTTGCATTATGTAGGACTTCACTTAGCCACGACAAAGAATGGGTTTGGAGGAAAAATGTAAAGGGGTTAGTTAAGATCAATCGTAGAAGAAGACCACATTAGACTCTTTCTGGGTGCCTGGCAAGTGTATCCTAAAAACAAAATAAATGCCAAGGTATGAGATCAAATCTAGCAGTATTGGTAGTAGAGTACAATATATGAAATTAGTATGCAACCATTGACAAGTTCGTTGCAGCCTGGTTAAATGAGAGAGATATGATCAAATGGATCAAGCATTGATGGAATTTGAAGGGGCGGGTGGACTTGAAACTTGGCTCCAAAGGTTTTCTTTACAACCGTTTTCACTTTTTGGAAGATCTAGACAAAAATTTGAAAGCTGGCCCTACTTCTTTGAGTCGGTAAGTTTGTATATGAGATATTGGACTAAAAAGTTATGTCCAGAGAAATAAGATTTCATGTGTTCTGGATTGGATTCAACTCTATTCGTCACCCTATGAATATTGGGAGAGGAAATTTTGGTTGGTATTGACAACACCTTGGATACGTTCGTCAAGATTATAGAGGGCATAAAGCAAGGTCATTACATGGCCTATTCATGGATCCATGTTTACATGGATGTTTACAAGGAAATATTGTTATACACCAAATTGTCACACTTGATACCATCCTTGAGTGTCATACTTTGTTCCATGAACATGAGGTTGTTTTTCTCCTTAGGTATGTCAAAAGGATAATCTAATGTGTGGTCCACTCCTTAGCCATGTTTGGGAGTCAAATACATGAGTTGAAGGTTAAAACCTAATCCCTAAACCTTGGAGTATGACTCTTTTGAGGGTCATCGCCCCCCTTCCTTGTCTAGGGAGAGATGACCCCCAATGTCTAGTTCTGGGGGAGATGAATTCCCATGTCATATCTCTATAGCTAGTTCTAGGGGAGTAATTACATTGGTTGAATGGGTAAGACTAAGATTTATGATCTTAATTTGGATCATATCTTGGTTAGTTGGGTTAATCCTTTGAATCCCTTCTCCCTTTCAATTCCAAGCAAGTTAATCCTCCTTGATCCACCATATCCTCCCTTGATCCAATCTCCTCTCCATGTTAGTTGAACCTTCAAATCCTATAAATTGAGGTCACTCTTTGGGAAAGGGCACATGAATAAAGCTTATAGGTATCAAACTTATGATTCTATAACTCTTAAGGGGTTGGAGAGATAGATTACATGAGATACAATGAGACCGAGATGATGGATGTAAGTTATTCTTTATTACTTTCTAATTAATACCAAACTTGGCCTATTTCTCCCATATTTTTATTCTTCATGGATTATATGTCTGTGTTGTTGCATTCAAGATAGATAGGTCCATTCTTATGCCGAACAATATATTGTATGAGGAAGAAAGGTTATGTTATGTCTCTATAGGACATCTCTCTAGAATTGGAACATTGGGCATCAAGTTCAAAGGATGGAGCAGCAAGGACAACCATTCGGAAAGAGGCAGGTATTCTATGCTTTCTATGTTCTTCAATTATTTATTGGTTCTGTGCATATATGATAGATATAGGAGGATGTAAGGTTTTTTTTTTAGTCTCTATATTGGATTAGAGAAGTATTGGTCCAAAAGAAGTTTCACCTGTCCATAAGAGGGATTTCCTACTACAAATACCTGTATCCATTTGTCTCACTCATTAGGACTTGGACCAAATCTAGACAATAGACTATGCCTACATTCATTTCATATGAAGACGGTGTCATCAGCATGGGAATCCCTATAGCGAATTCCCTCTAAACACTCCTCCAAAACTTTCCCTTGTAGGGGAACCTAAGGATACTGATGATTTCTCCAAACTTTAGAAAATTAGGAAAAATGGAAATCATAAGTAGCATGTAGGTCTAGGGACAAAGGGAGCTTCAAGATCCAATCCTTTCACTATTCTTGATCATTTATCTCAAGATAATCCTAAGGACACATGGGACAAAGACACTTAGGAAGATGGATCACCCAAATATGAGCATGAATACAACCAAAAAGGAGCACATAAGAAACAAAAATTAGCAACCAAAAGTATTATGCCAAAGATGCATGAGGTGCCAATGTAATCTAAAATGAGGACTCAATATTCAAGGGGTAATCACAACATTTCAAAATCAATGTTTGCAGTCAATACCAAATTATCGCATCAAACACATTCAATGAGCATTGCAACAAAAAGCCTCCCTTGATCCTCTGAATCCTTTGTTGGGAGGAACTCAGAGAATACAGGTAATAGGTTCTCAAAGTACTCAACATATCCCACTAATCACTAAACATAGGGGGGAAGAAAAATATGCGATATCTTCACGATGCAAGATATTATATGGTGAACATTGATTAGATGTAACCCCTCCCAAGCATTTTTCCACCTCTAAACCATTCTTCATGAAGATAATATCTTGGAATACTAGAGGCCTCAACAGTAAGGGTAAACATAGGACCTTACAGAAAAATATACTAGAAATAAATCCATATATTTTCATGATTCGGGAAACTAAATGTCTTGACTCCACAACATCAACAATTTTGCAGCGATGTTGGCACAACCTTATTGTGGTGGATCTAGGTTCCAATGGTTTTTCAAGAGGACTTTCTCTAGCTTGGAAGAGGGATTATCTCATTCTTGAAGGACATATTGATACTAAAAAATCATATATAAGTACCATCTCATCGACATGACTTTGATTGGTTTTGTCACCAACGTTTATGGGCCACAAGCTCCATAGCACAAATTGTGGTTCTTAGAAGAAATCAACTTTCTCCACTAGTTGATTGGTGACCAACAATGGATCTTGGGAGGGCATTTTAACATGATTACCTCCCTGGATGAGAAAAAATGAGTTCTAAGGAAATTAGATTCTCATTACATACATTTTTATCAACTCATCAACTATTTGGGTCTTATCAATATTACTACATCCAATGGTGTCTTTGAAATCATCAAATCATCAGTCATTTAGATCAATTTATCATTTCAACAATTGTTATGACTAGAGGATGGGACATAGAAACTTGCACTCTTCCTTCAATAGGATCCTACCATTGGCCTATTTTCCTTACTCTCAACAATGTCCCCCCCCCGCTCCTCAAATCCTTTTGATTTGAAAATTGATTGTTATAACATCCATATTTCTAGAAAAATATAGAAATCTAGTGGAAGGAAGTGGCATATGAGGAAGCATCCCTCATGTATAGATTACAATAGAAATTGAAAAACCTAAAGGTGAAATTCCAACACTAGAACAATCACACTTTTGGAAATATATTTCAATGAAAGAAAGATTTGGAGCATCAAATGGTCTTACTCTGGCATCATATCATCACTTAAGGGTGCTTTAGAACCCTAGAATCAAAGGAGTAAGGTTAAATACCAATTAGAAGAGCGATGTGCCCAAGAGGAGACCTTATGGAAGTTGAAATCTCATGTCCAATGGTTACAGGAGGGGGAATGAATCATGAATTTTTGTCACGTCCCCACCCTTCTACCAGCGAGAGGACGCGACTATAATGCTAACAATCAAGGCAATTTAGCCCCATGAACGTAAAATAAAATGCATTGGAAATAAACATACACAGATGCATAAATAATTAACATACAACATAAGCGAAATTCGGTGATTCACAGCATTTTAACATCTTCATATTAAATCATAATCACATATATAGATGTAGAGATAAAACAAACACAATTGCAAGGATTTAAACACAAGAATACTTATCTTAGAAGAAGCTTGTCCCACAACCAGCTATGTCACTACAACGTTCCACCCAACCATAGGCCAGTGTGCTCATCAATCACTCAGCAACATTGCCACCCCCGAGCTGGGAATGATTCCACAAGGAATAAGGGGAACACTAGCAAGCTCACATGTAGCCAAGGGTACACAAAACTCAGCCAAGCTAACACAGTTGGGTTTATCAGGCTAACAGGGGGCTGGAATGTTGGCTGTTAAGCTAGTGAGCTCAATCCAAGAGCTATGTAAACCTACACCAGAACTAGCTTGACTTCTATTTTATCCACACAAACCCAACACAAGGAAGCATTCCCTTCTCTGCTACACAGTCCCTCGGGTTATGCCTTCCCTTCCAGTGCTATTCATGGGGTGTAAAGAAGAAAGCCATCCCTCTAGCTCTGTCTGTGAGACTCCTGCACATACTAGGTTTTCCAAGCAAGCTCATACCGCATTTCCACACCCAAAGACAGTTCAAAGGCCAACAAATGGTGTGCACATAGCAACAACAGTTCTGGACTGATGGAAAAACACCACAGAGACCATAGAGACCACAGAGACCAAAATAGGGTATGGAAACTGGGTAGAAACAACTCAGGTTGGGCAACTCGAATTCCAGAGTCATTTATGGCCCTAACGTGGCCAAAATGACTTCAAGAACACCCAAAATTCGTGGCTTGGTTCTCCCACTCATTGGGAAACACTAAACAATGAAATTCCCCACCGTGGGCATGTGGAAACAACACCAAAACTCCTAGCAGAGATCCCAACCAGTAGAAACTAACAAGAACACTTCACAGACATGGTAAAAACACATGAAACTACAAAATCGTGAGTGGAAAATGCACCGGCAGCTCCAAAAACGTGAGGAAAACCAACCCAATCCCTGGCATTACAAAAACAACCACTCATCCATTCGAAAATGAAGCCAATGACCAAAAACATGGAATGAAAACACACACAGGGAGTTCTAGATGCCTGAGAGAGCTCACGTGAAGGAAAAATGGTGAGGAAAACATGCCAACGTGAAAGCATGGTAGAATGGACTATGTTTTTGGGTTTTTGCTTGCCTAAGGAGTCAAAATGCGTTTCCCAAAAACTGATGGCTTCTTCAATTTGAATTTGGGCTGTCATACCTTGCCCATCCCATGCAATAACCAACCCAACCAATTTCTGGTAGTAATAAATGATTGGGTGAATGAGACAAGAAAGGTAGTTGATAGTTTGTTGGGTTCTCCCTTTGACATTTGGATTTTTCACATTGTCCTAAAGGTTTGAATATACCCCCCCCTTATTCTTAGGAAATCATGCCCCTTCTCATTTTTGTTGCATTGACATAGCTGGTTGTGGGTATTTTTAATTAAAATGCACATTTACATGATGTCCAATTTATAAAGTGCTTGGATAGCACAAAATACCATCGACATTGATTTTAATCGTCGAACATATAACATTAAATTGATGGTGGGGATTTTTCCTATAGCTCCACACCATGATTAATTACAATATATACATCATATACATTTAATGCAAATGGGGTCAAAACCGGGGTGTTACATTCCCCTCCCCCTTCAATAGCACTGTCTTCAATGCTTTACAAAATTGAACAAAAATACTACACTGGCATCGCCTCAGTGCTCCACAGAGTTGAACAAAAATGGATGTGCCAATCGCATGTCATCCTCTAGGTCCCACATAGCCTCTTCAGGACCGTAGTGCTCCCATTGCACCTTTACCTACCCTATGGCTCGGTTCCAGAGCATTATGAATTTTCTGTCGAGGAAGTGCATTGGATCGATTTGGAACTCTCCCTCGAGTTCCACCTGAATCACATCCCAATTTATCACATGGTTAGGATCATGTACATATTTCTTAAGCAAAGAAACATGAAAAACATTATGAGCTCTAGTGCTAGCAGGAAATGCAAGTCTATATGCAATTGGCCCTATTCTTTCAAGCACTTCAAATGACCCACAATATCTAGGTGACAGCTTGGCACAACTTCCAAGCTTCAAGGAACTCTTCTTTTCCCTCACTCTGAGGTAAACATGATCCCCAACACTGAACTCTCTGTTCACCCTATGCTTATCCACATAGCTTTTCTGTCTGTCCTGAGTTGCTTTCAGATTCTTCCTGATCTTTACAACCTCTTGGTCCTTTTCCTTGAGCAATTCTAGTCCAAGCACAACCCTTTTCACAGGATTATCCCATGTCACTGGTGTCCTACACCTTCTTCCATACAAGGCTTCATACGGACTCATCGCAAATGATGCTTGCTGTCCATTGTTATATGCAAACTCTATCAAGTGTAAGTAATCTTCCCACTTGGTTGGTTTGTCCATCACATACATGCGAAGCATGTATTCAAGAACTTGATTTACTCTCTATGTCTTCCCATTAGTCTGAGGATGGTAGGTAGTGCTGAAGTTCAACTTTGTACCCAAATCTACAAATAACCCCTTCCAAAAATTGGAAGTGAACTTGACATCTCTGTCAGAGACTATTTCCTTAGGCAATCCATGCAATTTGAAAATCTCCTCCATGAAGATTTTTGCAATGTCATTAGTCTTATGCATAGAATTAACTGGTATAAAATGTGCTGCCTTTGTGAACTTTTCCACCTCAACCATGATGGAATCATGTTGTCTCCAAGTAATTGGAAATCCCGTAATAAAATCCAAGGCTGCAATAAACCTGCTGGGTGTTGATGTTCAACCTTCACATGTTGACATTTCATGCACCTTGAAATATATTCAGCCATGTCCTTTTTCATTCTTGCCCAAAAACACTGCTTTCTGGCTGTAGTAATTGTCTTCTGATATCTTGGGTGACCAGAGTACGGAGCTTGATGGATCTCATCCATAACAACTCTCCTCAAATATGCTACATTTGGAATATAAATTCTACCTTTAAAAGTAAGAAGTCCATCTCCTTCCAATTTATATCCCTCATAACTCTTCTCAAGACTTTGCTGCTGCAATTTGTCTTTTACCTGCTCATATAGTTCATCTCTAGCAGTATGACTAACAATCTGCTACCTCAAATCTGACTGGCAAATACTAAGAGAAGCCACATGCATTTCCTGCACCTTTTTGCTGAGTGCATCAACTACCTTGTTCTCCTTTCCTTTTATGTGCTTGATTTCAAAATCAAACTCACATAAAAAATCCAGCCATCTAGCTTGCCTAGCATTTAACATTGGCTGATCAAACAAGTACTTCAGACCACAATGGTTTGTCCTTAGCTCAAATCTCCTTCCCATCAAGTAATGCCTCCACATCTTGAGAGCATGTACTATGGCTACAAGCTCGAGATCATGAGTGTCATAGTTCTTCTCATGCTCCTTCAACTTTCTTGACTCGTAACATATCACGTGGTTGTCTTGCATAAGAACTCCTCCAAGTCCTTGTATGCATGCATCAGTACACACCATAAAATATTTTTCTGGGTCTGCAAATTTCAATACCGGTGCACTTGTGAGAAGATTCTTCAACTGCTGGAAGCTTTCTTCACACTGGGATGTCCATTCAAACTTTCTACCCTTCCTTTGCAAGGAAGTGATGGCATGTGAAACCTTAGAGAATCCTTCAATAAATCTCCTATAATATTCTGCAAGTCCCATAAAAGATAGTACATCTGTCACATTCCTCGGAGTAGGACAATTCATAATGGCCTCAATCTTCTCAGGGTCTACTGATATACCCTCTTCTGAGATAATGTGACCCAAATATTGAATTCTATCTCTATAGAAGTCACACTTGCTCAACTTTGCATACAAATTATGCTCCCTGAGAAAATGCAATGCCAACCTCACATGTTCTTCATGCTCTTCCTCATTGTTAGACTAAATAAGAATGTCGTTAAGGAAGACAAGAACAAACTTGTCCAAATACCTGCTGAAGACACTATTCATAAGGCACATAAATGTAGCTGGTGTATTTGGGAGGCCAAATGGTACCACTACAAACTCATAATGCCCATACCTTGTCTCGAAGGCTGTCTTATGAATGTCTTCATCCTTGACTCTTACCTAATGGTAACCAAACCTCAAGTCAAGATTTGAAAATACCTTTGCTCCCCTCATTTGATCAAAGAGGTCATCAATCCTAGAAAAAGGGTATTTATTCTTCACCATGACTTTGTTCAACTATCTGTAATCAAAACACAACCTAAGTGTACCATCTTTCTTCTTCACAAATAGAACCGGTGCTTCCCAAGGAGACACACTCAGCCTGATATACTTCTTCTCCAACAACTCTTACAGTTGCATCTTCAGCTCTAGCATTTCTGGTGTACTCATTCTGTAGGGTGTCTTGGACACTAGTGTTGCTCCTAGCATAAGTTCATTTGTGAAATCAATGTCCCTCTTTAGAGGAAGCCCTGGAATCTCACTAGGAAACACATCCCTAAATTCTTGCAACATATGAAAGTCCTCCAACCTAGGAGTCTCATCCTCTGTTGCCTCCAAAATATGAGCTGCATTCAATTGGAAACCTTTCCTATGGAACTTCTTCAACTGCATTGCTGAAACCTGCCTTACTGAAATCACCTTTGGAATGCCTTTCATAACTCTTGGGTTCCCTTCTTCATCCATGCAGTCAAAAGTCTTATTATATCAGTCAAGCTTTACCCTGTGAGATTCTAACCAATCCATCCCAATTAGAACATCATAGGAACCAAGCGGTAAAACATTCATATATACACAAGTGGCCAATCCATTCATAACCAATGGACATTTCTCTACCACTTCACTAACCTTCCTCTTCATTCCAGTGGCTAGCTGAACTAACCAAGACTTCTTATGCTTTATTCTCCTAAAAGAACAAATCTCCACTACTCCAGGAGTAATGTAACTGTGAGTAGAACCAGGGTCAATCAAAATAGAAACACATTTCCCAACAATCTTACCTGCAACTTCAACCACAGTTGACTGGTGATCTTCCTGGTGGTCCTCCAGTGCTGCATAAATCTTGGGGACGGTCCTTGCCACTTGACCCACTGTTTCTGCCTCTTGAAGGTTGTAAGCTTGTTGTTAGGAATATATCACCTTCTGTGGATAGAAGCTGTTCCTCTGGTCCGAATCATGTCAGATCCAGAACAAAAGAGTGAATGACAAAGGTTGAAGACCTTCCCTGAATGTTATAGACACCTAGAATGATGCTTTGATAAAGAGTCTGTGTACCTATAGAACATGTCAAACATGCAAAGACATCAAATCTACCAGAAAATTACCTACACATTCATACTAGTGACGAAGGAATCCAATAACATATATGCAAGATCAGTGCAACAGATATGTGGGACAGAAATCAGCTTTGCATTAGAAAAACAATGAAAGAGATTACAACCATGTTCCTTAGTGTTGATACACTCTTTCATAAGACTAGCACCTTGTCCCTTGACAGCTCCAATTTGCTCCACAATTGCTCTCTGATGGATTAAAGGCAAGACATCAATTCAACATCATAACTTTACTTCCCTCTCTCTCTCCCCCCAATTATGGGATATGAGCTTGTATTTATAGGGATCAAATGGATATGGATAGTTGAGAGAATGGTGGGTGAGGTGGCCATAAGATCCTAGAAAGAGGTATCTCGACTCTAACCAACCCAAGTCAATAGGGATAAGATAGGACATGAGGATTTTGTTCTAGAAGCCTCGAGAATCCTCCTTTTTTCCATTTTTACCAAGGGCACCACCTATACCCCTTTATGACAGAGCGGTGAAGGGTAAGAACCACGCCAACAACAAAGGTCAAAGGTGGTGGCACCGCCTGGTTCTGACACATCTAGGGTGGTGCTGAACAAGGTACCACTTATATGATTGAGGATAGAAGTGGTGCTGCAATTTTGTATGTTGAGTCAACATCTAGAGCATTGTCTTCACTCCAAGTTTGAGATTTAGGGAAAACATAGGTGTTAGGGATCTTATCACATGCTGGTGACAGGATTTGGGTGTAACAAAGCTGGCCTTGCATTCTCATTTTCAAGCTAACAATTCCTGCGCATGTGGGGTCCTACACATTTCCAACATCAAATAGGTTCTCTATTCTGCTGAGGATCTTTAGGCTTTTCTCCCATCACTTTGGCTGGCTGCTTCTCATCTTGTGATGGTTGCTTTGGCTGGCTGCTTCTCATCTTGTGATGGTTGCTTTGGCTGATTCCTAAAGTTAGAAGGTTTGAAACCTTTCTTCCTTTGATCATACTTCTCATTCCTTTTATCCTTCCATGTCTTCGGGTAATCAGGATTTCCCTTGCTCTACTCATAGCAGTACTTAGCTTTCCTGATTGCTTCTTCCAGGGTTCTAGGCTCATAGAACTCAATTCTGTCTTTGTAAGACTGAGGCAATCCACTTAGGAAACACTGGATCTTCACTTTTTCATCCCTGATGTACCTGACATACCTCAAAATCTCTAGGAACTTATTGGCATACTCTTCCATGGTCTATTGTCCCAATCTTAGCTCATGGAATTCCTTAATCTTGTCATCATAATACCTATCAGAGAGGTATTTCTGCTTGAAATACTTCTTGAACTATTTCCACTTAAGCCTTCTTTCATCGATCCTGTTTACCTGTCTGAGGTGCTCCCACCAAATCATAAGCCCTTCCATTCAGATTGAATATGGAAACCCTTTCCTTCATGTTTCCTGAATAATCTTGAACTTGGAAATAATTCTTTATCCCAAGAATCCAAGATTCAGCCTCTTGTCCAGTCTTTACCTCACCATCAAACGTAGGAGGTTTAGCCTTCTTGAATTCATCTCGAGAGCGATCCTTGTGGTGCCTCTTTCTATTGCTCTTGTGAGAAGAAGAGCTTGAATCCCCACTAGATTCTTTAGAGTCAGATGATCTACTAGAAGTCTTTCTTCATCGGGTATTGCTCTTACTACCTTCTAGTTTTACTGTGCCATGTCCAGAGTCTATCTTTCTTTACAAGTCGGTCAAACTTTGTAACATAGCAGCATTCAATTGATGCTTCTCTTCCTGGGCTTTATTCAAGCTTCTCATGGTGGCTGCAATATTTGCCGGTGTCTCTTGAAATCTCCTCCCATTAGACTCTGTCTCATCATTTCCAACTCGAACATTCCGTCCCATAGCATCTTCCTTGTGCTCATAGGGATCTTGTGCATCATTCATGTTGAAGGTTCTCATGGCTGAACCAAAACCCAACTTTACTAATCTGCACTATGTGGAATGCCTCTCTTTTGAAGGTGACTATAATTCTACAAAATGTGTTAATAAACATGATCGTTAGCTGCAAAACATTCACATCAATCCTACATTACTTACCTGTATTGGAAACATCATATATTGACAACTTTGTCAAATCATAGAATTTTCTTTTCACAAGAACGACTGTCTGAAGGGGACGACAGGGGTTAAGGGGGCTTTCCCCCTTGTGCACCATTGTAGGACGAGTCAAGGGCAGCACCCTTGTTTTTTTTTTTTGTAAATACATCGATTTCGCACAATCTGGTGCATAAACAAGCTGCCATTTTTCACCCTTTGGGCCCCTAAAATCCCACTGAAAAACCCTACTGAATTTCTCTGCTTCGGCAAAATTTTCAAAATTCTCACCCGCTGCATCAGAAATATTTTTGACTTTCACCCGCTACAGCGGCTCGATCCTCAACTTCCATTCACCGTCGTCGGCTAAAATTTCTTTTTTTCGAGCCGCTGCCATAGCGGCTCAACTTTCAGTTTCTAGCCGCCGCCGTAGCGGCTTGAATTTCGGTTTATAGCCGCCATTGTAGCTCATTCTTCATTTTCTAGTCGCCGCTATGTCAGCTCTGTTTCCATCTTTCCTTCTCCATGCATCGGCTCGAACTTCATTTTTCTCCAGCCATCATTGCGTCTCGAACTCTAATTTCTTTCCACTGTAGCGGCTCGATCATCAAATTTCATCCGCCGTGTATCAGCTTGGTCTTTGTCTTCATTCTGCCGCTGTAGCGGCTTCCTCTTTAGCTTTTGCCCGCTGTCGTAGCGGCTTAAAGTTTCATTTCCTTCCGCCACTTCCATACTTAGAAAATTTTTCAAATTTTATTTTCGTTGGCTTGCCTCTCCCGATGTGCATTGGCTCCCAACTCTTTTCCCTTCCCACTGTTGTGGCTACCTTTCTGCAAGTTGAGCCGTTGCCGTCAGCTCACATCTCGGGTGTCACAACAGCTATAGTGGCTCAGATTCAAATTTACACCTGCTGAAGTCTCCTTCACATCAGAAGGTTCTTGGATTTTCGTCTGCTGTGTCGAAAGAAAGAAGGGAACAACGTCGTCGTTGTGGCTCCCTTCAGACATTCTAGCTGCTACATTGGCTCTCTTTTGGTGAAGGCATCCAACGTATCAGATAGACTTAGCCAAAGTCATCCAACATACCATACTTAGAAATTTTTCAATTTCTATGTTGGTCTGAGTTCAATTAGAGGTTACCCCTCCTGTGTTAATTGATTTTCTTGGCCCATAAAGGCCCACTGCTGCAACCTGAGAGCTTTGATACCAATCTGTCATGTCCCCACCCTTCTACCAGTGAGAGGATCCGACTATAATGCTAACAATCCAGGCAATCTATCCCCATGAACGTAAAATAAAATGCATTGGAAATAAACATACACAGATGCATAAATAATTAACATACAACGGAAGCAAAATTCAGTCATTCACAACATTTTAACATGTTCATATTAAATCATAATCACATATACAGATGCAGAGATAAAACAAACACAGTTGCAAGGATTTAAGAACAAGAATACTTATCTTAGAAGAAGCTTGTCCCACAACCAGCTACGTTGCTACAACGTTCCACCCAACCATAGGCCAGTGTGCTCATCAATCACTCAACAACACTGCCACCCTCGAGCTGGGCATGATTCCACAAGGAATAAGGGGAACACTAGCAAGCTCACATGTAGCCAAGGGTACACAAAACTAAGCCAAGCCAACACAGTTGGGTTTATCAGGCTAACAGGGGGCTGGAATGGTTGGCTGCTAAGCTAGTGAGCTCAATCCAAGAGCTATGGACACCTGCACCAGAACTAGCCTAACTTCTAAAACATCCACACACACCCAACACAAGGAAGCATTCCCTTCTCTGCTACACAGTCCCTCGGGCTATACCTTCCCTTCCAGTGCTATGCAGGGGGTGTAAAGAAGAAATCCATCCCTCTAGCTCTGTCTGTGAGGCTTCTACACACGCTAGGTTTGTCAAGCAAGCTCAGACCCCATTTCCACACCCAAAGATAGTTCAAAGGCCAACAAATGGTGTGCACACAGCAACAACAGTTCTATACTGACGGAAAAACACCACAGAGACCAAAATCAGATATGGCAACCGGGTAGAAACAACTCAGGCTGGGCAACTCGAATTCTAGAGTCATTTATGGCCTTAACGTGGCCAAAATGACTTCAACAGCACCCAAAATTTGTGGCTTGGTTCTCCCACTCATTGGGAAACACTAAACAACAAAATTCCCCACTATGGGCATGTGGAAATGACACCAAAACTCCCAACAGAGATCCCAACCACTAGAAGCTAAAAAGAACACTTCACAACCATGGTAAAAACACATGAAACTGCAAAATCATGAGTGGAAAATGCGCCGGTAGCTCCAAAAACGTGAGGAAAACCAACCCAATCCCTGGCATTACAAAAGCGACCTCCCATCCATGGGAAAATGAAGCCAACAACCACAAATGTGGAATGAAAACACACACAGGAAGTTCTGGATGCCTAAGAGAGCTCATGGGAAGGAAAAATGGTGAGGAAAACATGCCAACATGAAAGCATGGTAGAATGGCCTACGTTTTGGGGTTTTTGCTTGCCAAAGGAGTCAAAACGCATTTCCCAAAAAATCATGGCTTCTCCAATTCGAATTTGGGCTGTCATACCTCGCCCATCCCATGCAATAACCAACCCAACCAATTTCTGGCAGTAATAAATGATTGGGTGAATGAGACAAGAAAGGTAGTTGACAGTTTGATGGGTTATCCCTCTGACATTTGGCTTTTCCCCATTGGCCCAAAGGTTTGAATACCCCCCTCCTATCCTTAGTAAATCATGCCCCTTCTCATTATTGTTGCATTGACATAGTTGGTTGTGGGTATTTTTAATTAAAATGCATATTTACATGACGTCTAGTTTATAATGTGCTTGGCTAGCACAAAATACCATCGGCATCGATTTTAATCGTCGAACATATAACGTTAAATTGATGGTGGGGATTTTGCCTATAGCTCCACACCATGATTAATTACAATATATACATCATATACATCATATACATTTAGTGAAAACAGGGTCAAAACTGAGTTGTTACTATTTTTCTCTTCACCCTGTGATTCAACACCATCACATCAAAAAGATCACTCACCTTCAAGATGACCGAGGGAATTTTCTAACTAGTCATCAAGATATCTAGGAATATATGATCAATTAATACCAAATCATTATGATAGAACTAATACGAGATCAATCTAATGGTATCTACAAAATCACTCATCACATCCCTCATCTCATCACTACAGAGAAAAATGAATCCCTTTTACAACATGTCTCTCCTAAACAGGTGGAGTATGTAGTCCATAACATGCCACTAGGTAAGTCTCGAAGGCCTAATGGTTTCACCTTTGATTTCTTTCACTTTTGTTGGGATTATTAGAATTTGAATGCCATTTAGATATTCAAGCAGAGAGTTATGATAATGTTTGCAGCAATTGAAAGGAGATTGAAAATAAAAACTAAGCAAAACAAACCACATAGGAAATGGACAAGTATTGCTCAGAAATTTACAGTATATTCATTATAATAATATCCGGTGTTACAATAGTTTACATAGGTAGAATTCGAATGCATGGGATATGAATTTGAATCCTCCAAGTGGATATGACCATATATAACCGAATCTCTAACTCAAGGTCTCCCAATCAATATCAGAGTCCAAATAGACAACTCCTTGATGACCAATAACTCCAACAACCACTGAAAACTAGTTAAATCAGTGCAACTAAGTGTGGTAGGTGGGAAAAACCACTCCTCCCCATGCATTATCCATGCATTAGTAGCACTAGACTAACTGACTATGAAGTAACTGATTGTAACTGGGGGCTAACTAAGACTAACTAGTGCTAACACCAACTGACTGAAGTAGGTTGGTGTCGGCACTCCCAGTGGCTCCTAAAATGTAGGGATCAGTCTAGGATGTGCCCTAACTAATGCATGCACATGTATTAAGTTGCAATTATCCTCTAGTAGTGTTCCCCACACTTCAATTACTGATACATGTGTCCCAATTGGGCCAAGTGGACCCAACTATACTAGTGGACCCAATTACTTAATTGAGCTTCCTAAGTTAGGATAATTAATCTAATAGAAAGTATGAAAAAGGGAGGATTATAATCCTAACACCCCCCATGAATCCTAACTTGGACAACTGTGGGCCTTGGTAACAAGACCATAGGTCACCCAATATACAATCTAAGAGACATAATACAAATGAGGTAGGAAAACCTTTTGGGAAACCCCCCCTCAAGATAGGAACTGAGAAACAAGCCGTAATGCCCAAAAGAGACCTGAGAAAGGAAAATCTCTTTTCAGTAAAAGACTTGGTAAAAATATTTGCAATCTGATCCTCTGTCAGACAATAGTGCAGTGTGATGGCTCTATCATGCACTAGTTCCCGAATGTAGTGCATGTGAACTTCTATGTTCTTTTTCCTCTGCTTTTGAACAAGACAACTGGAGATATTGATTGTACTTTGGTTGTCACAATAAAGATCTACTATAGGTGAAGTATGAATCCTGAACTCTGTCAAGATGCCATGTAGGAAAATTGCCTGAATAGCTACATTCACAGCTCCCCGATACTCTGCTTCTGCTAAAGAAAGTGCAAGGGTTGCTTGCTTCTTGCTGGACCAACAAATTGGCCCAGATCCAATCATGAATACAAAACCCAAGGTGGATTTCCTATCATTTCCATCTCCTTCCCAGTATGAGTCTGTAAATCCTGTGAGATCCAGCTGTGCTCTAGCACCATAGTGGATCCCATAATCAATAGTGCAATATCCTATTTGCTGCTTGCCAGTGCATCTCATGTGGCTCTTGCATATATCTAGAAACAACACTCATAGCATAGGATATGTTTGGTCTCGAATGAGTGAGATACAGAAGGCTTCCAATGAGCCGTCTTTAGAGAGTGTTGTCCACCAAAGGTGTGGAACCACCTTCTTCAATCCTGATGCTTGATAAGAAAGGGTAGAGGGTTGCCTTGCAATCCTCCATGTGGAACATATTAAGCATGTCCAATGAATACCTGGACTATGAGATCATGATTCCCAAAGTATTTTGACTTACTTTGAGACCAATGAACTATCTTAACAGTCCTAATTCAGTCATAGCGAATGCTTTATTAAGAGAAGACTTGATGCTACTCAATCCAACAATAGAGCTACTAGTAATGAGCAATTCATCCACATACAATACAACTAGAAGCAAGAACCCCTCCTTCTTCTTCATGTAGACATTGCAATCAGATTTTCACCTTTCAAACTTCTGAGAGATGAGGAAGGAATCCATCTTGGAGTACCATGCCCTTAGGGCTTGTTTGAGTCCATACAGTGATTTCCTTAGTCTGCATACTAAGGAAGGATAATCAATAAACCCCTCAGGTTGTTTCGTATATATCTCCTCCTCCAAATCCCCATGGAGGAAGGCACTCTTCACATCCATGTGTTGCACTTACCATCTCTTCGAAGCAGCAATGGCCAATACCAACCTGATGGAGTCCATTCTAGATACTGGAGCGAATGTCTCATTTTAGTCCAAGCCTTGGACCTAAGAATACACTTTTGCCACCAACCAAGCCTTGTACTTGGTTGTGGTCCCATCAGCAGCTATTTTGTTTTTGTAGATCTATTTACATTGTACCAAATTCCTGCTTGGAGGTAAGGGGACAAGTTCCCAGGTCTGGTTGTCATGTAGCGAGTCAAACTCCTCATCCATGGCTACCTGCCATCTAGGATCATGGAAATACTCCCTGAAGGATTGAGGATCTGACCCAAGCATCATAAAACACCTCTCAGCAAGAAGAGGATCTATGTGAGACAGTGCTGCACTCTCCTTCTGATACTGGGACCTCATTCTTCTTTTGTCATCTGGATCCCCAACACCATATCCAGATGCTTCTATGAGCTGCTTATCCCATTTAGGTTTCTAGAATGAGGTAGATGCTGGATATGGATCTAGATCCCTTTGAGTTGTAAGCTCAATGTCTGGATCATAATGGGATGAATCCTCTTCTGAATCTGAATCAGAAAGGTCAGGATTTGAAACTGAAACTGCAATAGGAAGTGAAGGAATTTTTATACCTTCATCAACTTCAAATGGAAGCTGTGATGATGTTGGAATTGAGAATGGCATGAATTGACAGAAATAGTATGCCTTGGAGGCATGATCATCAATCCCTTTCGCTACAATCTCCCTAGTTGAGATATTGGTGATCTCTACTGAGTCAGGTCCAAACAATACTTGCTTTGTTGAGCTAGTATGGGTCATCTGATAAACATATAACATATTAGCTACAAGTGAGGGAACATATAGGACATATCTGAACACACCATACTTCTCTCTGATGGCACCCTTTCCTACTGCTGGGATTTGGGAATCATCTCCCATGTGAATAGTGGGCCCTTCTTTGACAATGAGAGAGGAGAAGAGATCCTTGGAGGCAACCATGTGGTTGGAAAATCCAAAATCAATCAAATAGGCTACAGACTGAGGTGGTCCTGCTTTCAAAGCATGACATCTTTCATGTCCATTATTAGGCTGTCTTTCTCTTTGAATGTTATGCTGCTTGAGAAAAGCAGGAATTTCATTAAGTTCCTTCCTCATACAATGATCTTCAAGGTGATAACCTTTTTCAAAATAGGGACATAATGTTTTCCCAAATTTCTTCTTCTTAGAGCCAGAGGCCCTTTTAGAAGCTTGCTGATTTTGTTTAGGCTTCGAATCAACTACCTTTGGCTCCTTCTTCTTTGATTTCCAATTTTCTTGCGCTTTGGAAGAGTCAGTAACCAAGAGAGCTTGATCTTTGGAAGTCTGGATGACTCCCATTTGAATAAATTTGTTTTGCTCCTTGATTAAGGACTTGGAAAATGAATCTAAAGAAGGAAGTTTCCAATGAGGAAATATTTCCCACTTGGAATGAAACATAGAGACATATGCAGAGTACTCAGGACCTAGTTTGCTAATTATGGAAAGGACATTCTGCTCATCCTTCTACTCTATCCCGCATTGTTTGCATTGGAGCACTAGAGACTTGAATTTGGAGAAGAACTGCTCCGATAGTCTCAAAACTGCTGGGATGTAAAGATACCCACTCATTGTCCAAAATGTGTCCTTGAAGCTCATCTTGTTTGTTAAACAAGCTATCAAGCTTCTCCTAGGCTTCTCTGGGAGTCCTCAATCCTTTTAGATGAAAGAGGAGATCTCTGGAAATATAAGTACATAAGTACTCGAATGCTTCATCACAATGGTTTAGGAACTTGTTTCTCTCTACAGGTTGATGGGGCTTAGCCTCCCATCCATGTATGATCCGTTGGTAGCCATGCTTGCGCAAGGCCAACTGCATATCAATCCTCCAATCAAGGTAATTGGAAGTTGTTAGGATCTGTGGTTTAGGAGTTTGAGAAATCATAATTGCTCCAGCTGGAAGACTGCAAATACTTCTCTCAAGTTACATAAAACCTATCAATTTCACTGCAATAACACACTAAAACATATGAACTGTTAGAATCATGCTTTTCCTCCCGACATGAACATGTTTTCAGGGTCCATCACGCCCTCTCCACTGCTTTGAATGAGTCCAAAGCTAGGAAATTTTCATAGGGGACTTCTGTGAAAACCCAACTGCTTTTGATGTTTGATGGGGAGAAACAATCATGAAACCTGCCTAAGAAGGCTCTGAGACGATATTAGAATTTGAATGCCATTTATATATTCAAGCAGAGAGTTCTGATAATGTTTGAAGCAATTGAATGGAGAATGAAAATACAAACTAAGAAAAACAAACCACACAGGAAACAAACAAGTATTGCTTAGGAATTTACAGTATACTCATCATAACAATATCTGGTGTTACAATAGTTTACATAGGTAGAATTAGAATTAATGGGATATGAATTCGAATCCTCCAAGTGGATATGACTGCATCTAACCAAATCTCTAACTCAAGGTCTCCCAATCAATATCGGAGTCCAAATAGACAACTCCCTGATGACCAATAACTCTAACAACCACTGACATCTGTTGGAGGAGCTAGTCGGTGAGCCGACTAGTCGAATAACCAACTAATTAGAGATTAGGTCGGCCGCATAAAGTCGTGTCAGTTGACCGAACCGACAGGTAGTTATTTGTAACTATTTGTAGTCATATATATTAGGCTGTTGAGACAGATGAGAACTTGGTTCAGTTTTGTGTATGTATGGACCCTCATGTTATAATATAATTTGTTACTTCCGCATGTATTCTTGTCTCTTGTGTCTATTATGTTTACATGCTTCTATGTGTATTATTGGTAACCCTATGTGATCGATGAGATTACAACATTGGTTCCATTTCCGGTAGTACATATACGAACGTAATGACCATAAGCAGATGATATCAGAACAGGAGATTAAGAACTGGTGGAAGCGTAAGATAGAAAATTATTTGCAGATTTATGTAAGGAGAAACAGATTGACCATTGCTCAGGAAAAGGAGAAATTCTTCACTGAAACACATGAGAATTTTGTATAATCGGTACCTCAGCTTTTGAAAAAAAAATTGGATGAAAAATTTGGAAGAAACTAAGGACCAAGAGGTACTGGAGAAACTGATCCGAGGTGGACGAACAAACTTGTAGGAGTGGTTTGAAAATATCACAGATGAATTTTGTGAGGAACAAGCCGTGGAAGAAAGAACTTCGGTTGAAAGCACTCAGAAAAGGTTTTATACAGAACTCACCAAGCAATTCCTTTGTTCCTTACCGACCCTTTTATTTAAATTCCTAATAGAAAAGGGAGTGGGCCATATCGTAGAACCTCGTCCATCACTATGCAAACCACCACCAAATTCTAACTGGGAGGAGAAACAGAAGAGGTGGGAAAAATTCATTACTGAAAGGGAGTGAGAGTACTTCCTAAGAAAATAAACAGAACTATCCAAGCTTTTTAAAGTGTCGGGTATGCTATGGGGGGGTAGCTGGGCATATATCGAGGTAAAGTAAAAAGGATTCTAGTCGACTAAAGAAAATACCATCACTAGCAATGAAAAGTCAACCTAAAAAGGAAATCGAACTAACAATGACACACAAAGGTACGTCAGATTTACAGAGAGTAGAAAGAGAGAAGAGGCTGAAAAGAAGGGAAGAAAGAAGAGAATAGGCTATATCATTGCAAAGAGGGATGACTACTAGGGTGACAGAACAAGAAAGAAATCTGCCAGAGTCAGGTCATGACTGACAGGAAGAAGGCGTAGATGAAGAAGCATCACCCATGGAAGAAGACTTGTGGATAGAGCAGCGAGAAGCTCTCCAAATAGAAATTCCCTAGGAGGTAAGACCTTTGTCTCCAATGAATCCAAGTACCAGAATACATTCCATTGTCGAAGAAGACCTACGACTAAGAGCTGGTGAGTTTGGTATATGAGGCCGACTAGACGACGAGGTAAACGATGATAATCATCTAGTGATACGTCGACTGGAGGAAGGAAATTGGGTAACACTTCAGGCATACCCTTCCAACCAAAGTATCCACTTGCTTTACCCGAGACATGAAGGAGCACCCCCCTACCAAATAGAGCTTTGAAAAATATGGAACAATCGGACCTAGAGACAAATCAGTGCAGTTGGACATCGACAAAAGAAGTTAACCTGAATCGAATGATTGTCGTAGAAGAAACAACAAAAAAATGACCGATAGGAACAAAATTTTCATCGACAACAGCTCTGTATAGCGAGACAAACAAAACATCCCACTACCCCCACCACTACCACCCCCTGAAGGAGACATTGACAGTGATACCAACATGGGTCACAGATCAACACATATCCCTCTATATGAGGGTGATGAAGACCCTAGACAACATTGGTTCGTCTATGAGTCAATATGGGAGGCAAATCAAGTTACGGTTGAAGAAAGATAGATGGCATAGTTCACCGATGGCTTGAGGAAAAGAGAAATAACTTGGTACATGATTTATATTGAGAGAACTCCCCAAGCATCCAAAGCAGACAATAGAGAACAATTCTTGTCTTTCTTTAAAACTCTAGATGCAAAACATCTGGCAGCCAAAAAACTGAAAACAACATCTCAGAAGCTAGCAGATTTTGTTCGAGAATATGACAAATGATGGAAAGACCTCCTCAGCCAACTAGACTATGTAATTGACTAAAAACTATTAATTTAGTGGTTTCTTATAGGTCTATCACAGAAAATCCAGCGGCACATAAGCTTGGAGACGTTTAAAACATATGAAGACGCACTTAACAAAGCTCTGCAAGTAGAGATGGATGAATATTTCCCAGCATATCTCGTTGATACTAGACTATAAGAATAGCTAGAAATCATGCAGAAATCATTGAAAGAGTTGAAACTCAAGAATTAGGATGTCTGGCGCACAAAATGCTCCATGGTTGGACACACTAAAGATAACTGTTGACAAGACATAAGTTGACAGGACGTTCGGTTTGTTCAGACGAAATGCTTCTGCGACATTTTCCAAGAACACAGAGAACACACAACAAAAGATTGCCCATATAACATAAAAAATGGCAAAGCATCTTGGTGCGCAATTTGTGAGGTAAAAATCCACGCAACGACCAACTGCCACCTAAATTTAAAGAACCAAAAAATTACCAAGCAGTCTACCAAACGAATGTAGTCGCACAGAATAATGATAACACCTAGAGAAGTAATGATTAAAACGAGCCAAATAATAAAAGATATGAAGGCTGTCGATATGAATGCTGGTTTGACAACCGTCGTGGAGGATATGGAGGTTGAGGATGATTTTTTGGAAATTGTAACAATCGACAATGACGGCCCATCCAGTGCTTTACATGCTACAAAGAAGGCCATCACTATGCAGATTGTCCATACAAGGATAGAACTAATCTAAATTTTTGTACTAGTTGTGGTGTAGGCGATCACTCATTAGAGGATTGTCCCACAATGCTCAACAAAATTAATAAAAATAAAAATGTTAATGTCTTGTCGTGTGTTCAAAAACATGATGTAATGAATACAAAGAACTTGAACGTAGTAACCCCAAAAGGGACAAAAATTGGAAATGATAATCCACGTATAAGTAAAATCAAAGAAAAGAATGATTATCCTAACCCGGCTAAATAAAAACAATTATATAACAACGCAACGAATATGTTTAAAGAATTTATTAGACAGGAAGAAGTCGATGACAGTCGACAAAACACAGTTAAAGAATTCATATGCTTAGTACAGGATGATAAATCAATATCTCAATTCATTGACTTATTGTATAATATGAAGCATAATAATAATACAGAAAAACAAACCAAAAACATATGCAGTCTAAACCAAACAGACAAGAGCGATGCCGACCCACTTGTCGATCTAGAAATCGAAGTATACCATGATCGACAAGTTGTACTCAACTTCGGTTCACAAGTAAATATTATGACTCGTGATACTTGGGAACAGTTGGGTAGACCTCGACTATATGAGGCAGGCATATACCTCAAGATAGCCGACCAAGGATTGATCAAACCCATCGGGGTTTGGAGAAATGTTGATACGACAATAAAAGGAATATTGACTAAAGTCAAATTTGAAATTATTGACCCTAAAGAAGGATCCAGCTCCTTCCCGACCTTGGTAGGTCGACCATGGGGAAGAAAAATGAAAGCATCGATATCTCTAGACAAAGAAAGGATAACATTAAAAGGAAACGGAGAGAAAGTCATAGTCCCTATTCATCCTTCCCAAGGAGAACCTTGGACAGAACCCATTGATGAAGAAGTGAACATTCAACAATTATATCAAATTCAAAATAACGAAGACTACACTGAACCCAATACCTATGGTGAGCTTCACTTAGGCAACCAAGACTCAGTGGGATATAATTCGGACGCAGAACTATACGATTGGGAAGTTGAAAACTAAGAGACCCAAGCAAGAGGCTGTTGAACCATCCAAGCTATATAGAAGAAACTATTCCATCAATGTTTCTTAGTCTCCATCATCCCAAAAATATTCGAAAAGAAAACCAAGGAATACCCTACCTTAAACCCAACAAATATAAGTATCATACAAATCCCAATGTATAAAGAAAGAGAATCCCTAGTTCTACATATAGAACAAGTCTCTAAAAACATAGGTGAACATGGCCGACTACAAAGCCTGGTAGAATCATTTACAGGCCAAGATGCATGATGGTGGGATACCCATTAATCAAGATTGTAGACGTGGAATATAGCTTCGACTTAATTCTTAGAAAGATTTAGAGGAAAGAAGCAAACCAAACAAGTGCAAACACCTGTGTTCATCCAAGGGCAAGACCCAGAGGAGCACATAAGAACATGTGAAAGAGAATGGAGAAGACTTGGTTATAAAGATGAATGTACATGGCCATACCTCTTTCCCTCGATGCTAGCTGACTTACCAAACAAATAGTATAAAATGGAAGAAGCACGAGGAAAAACATTTCAATGGAATGAACTTAGAGAGAAATTCACTAAGGACTTAGGTTTTGTACCGCAAAACGAAAAGTTAATCAAAACTGCAAAGCAAATAAAAGAATTTATAGAACCTACCAGGAACAACAGTCTGATACAAAACTATGATCGACCGACAATACCATGCAATAACATACAAACCAATATAATACCATAGTCGACAAAACTGCAAATGGAAAACAAAAATCTGGAAGGGAAAAGCTTTCAATGGAAATCATATAACTCAGAAACAACAAAACCAATTCACACAGTACTTAAAGTCGGCACAATCGAAAAAGAAGACACCGACCGAATTACCACAGCAGAATTCCCTACTACATTCTCACAATTCAAAGAAGGCCAATCAAGCAAAACCACCAGAATGGTTGGATGCCAAAGTTACTAAAGAGTTTGACATATCAAATGATGAAAGGCCAAAAATGGCAAAAATTGGCGATTACTGGAGCGAAGAACAAATGACCAAAATAGTAAAACTACTGAAAGAATTCCAGGAAGTCTTTGCTAGAGACTATAAAGATCTCAAAGTGATTTTCCATGAAATGGGCGAAATGAAGATCGACATCAAACCCGATTCCCGACCCATAAAGAAAAGACCATACAAATTAGATCATAAATACAAAGAGACAGTCAAGAAAGAGATCGATAATATGCTGGCAACAAGAATTATCTACCCTATCGATCAGTCAAAATAGGAAAGCCTGATGGTCATCCAACCAAATAAAAACAACCCAACAAAGCTAAGGATATGTGTCAATTTCAGAGAATTAAACAAAGTCACCCTAATAGACCCATTCCCAACACCATACGAAGATGAAATCTTAAATGAAGTTGCAGGACATGAATGCTAATCATTTACATATGGATTCTCGGGATATAACCAAGTACCAATAGCCAAAGAAGATTAGAAAAAGATGACATTCGTATGTGAATTCGGCTCATTCTCCTACAAAGTTATGCGTTTTGGTCTAAAAAACACACCTGCAGTATTTTTGAGAATTGTTTTCAAACATTTCAAGAATATATCTACAAAACAATGGTAGTATATTTCGATGATACAATCTACTCCATGTTGAAATATCACTGCAAATGGCTAAGGCTCATGCTAGAATAATGCTGACAAATTCAGTTATCTCTCAATATAAGAAAATGCATCTTCCTAACCCGTATAGGGATACTACTAGGGCACATTTTATGCAAAGAAGGCATCAAGGTTGACTTTGCAAAGACAAAAATTATCCTCAACTTGAAACCTCCAGTAAATCCAAAACAAGTTAGGGTATTGCTAGGACACATGGGATATTACATAAAATTTACTAGATACTACTCAGATATGACCTATCCATTAGAAGAACTATTAAGAGAAGATCAGGAGTTTGATTGGACAGATGAATGTAACAAATCATTTGACACATTAAAAAGGAAACTAGTTGAGGCACGTATCCTTAGATTCCCGAATTGGTCAATCAAATTCCATGTACATATCGATGCATCAGGCCTAGCAATAGGTGCGATCTTAACACAACCAGGGGACGACGGAATGGATTACCCTATAGTATATAGCAGTAGAAAACTAAACAAGGTAGAAATAAACTGTTTGACAACAGAGAGGGAAGCATTAGGAATAGTCTTTGCGCTACAAAAGTACCGACATTACCTACTAGCCAATCCTTTTATCTTCTATACTGACCACCAAGCATTGGAATACCTCGTAAACAAACCTTTGCAGCACAGGAGTATTTGTCGCTAGCTACTACTATTCCAAGAATTTGAATTTGAAGCCATTGTTAGACTAGGAAAATTAAATGTCGGACTCGACCACCTATCGAGAATCGACATGGGAGAGGACCCGGTAGGACTCAAAGATGACCTACCATATGCACACTTATTTTGAATAGAATCTGTCCCAGCAAAATTGGAGAAAATATCTCAATTCTTAGAAAATGGTCAAGCACTAGAGGGCATGAGCACGAAAAAGAAATAAATCTTAGCTATGAAGGTTGCACCATACAACCTCATAAATGGATTTTTATATAAAATGGGATTGGACGACATCCTCCGGCGATGTGTGTTAGAACACGAAAGAGATAATATCATGCATGAAGCACACTATGGACCAGCAGGAGGACATTTTCAAGCAGATACAACTACCAAGAAAATCCAACAGTCAGGGCTATGGTGGCCGAAATTGTACAAGGATTGCAAAAAGTTTGTTAGCCAATGTGATCAATGCCAATGATTGGGTTGACCTATTCCTAGTACATAAATTCCCTTGATATCAGTAAAACCAAGTTTGACATTTGAAATTTGGGCCATCGACATCATAGGACCATTCCCAATACCAACAAAAATAACAGGTGTGAGATATATAATAACTGCAGTAGAATATGTAACCAAATGGGCGGAGGCAGAACCTGTCGAAACATGTTCCAGTGAGGTAGCTACTAAATTTATCTATGAAAACATAATTACTAGATTTGGATGCCCACTAACCTTAATCAATGACCAAGGATCACACTTCATTACCAAAATCATCAAAGCACTGATAGACCAGTTCAAAATTGAGCACCGACGCAGTACAGCTTATCACCCTCAGTTGAATGGGGCAATAGAGGCATTCAAAAAAACATTAACGAGGGGTTTAACAAAAATCTACAACACCAACAAAGACAATTGGGATGAAAAAATAAATGGAGTATTATGGGATTACAGGATAGCATACAAATGTTCGACCGAACAAACACTGTTCTGACTTGTCTATCGCCAAGAAGAAGTCGTTCCACTACATTTTTGATAGAAAACACCTACCATAGAATATGTATTACACATGGATGTCGAAGAAGGTAGGAAGGACTGAATAATGAAACTAAGCAAGCTATAAGAACACCGATTGCTCGCTTTACAACATCAAGAAATTCAAAAACAGTAGCAGAAGGCTTGGCATGACCGCAATATCAAAAATAAAAATATGTCGGTAGGGGACCTCGCTCTACTGTACAACAGTCGAGTGAAAGGAAAACCAAAAAATTCATACACATAATGGATGGGACCTTACGTTGTCGAAGAAATTCATGCCAACGGATCAGTCCGACTAAGGAAGTTACAAGGCATAATATTTTGGAAACTTGTTAATGGTGCCCGACCAAAATGGTACAAAAATTAAGCAAATTAAAAAAAAA
>LPNX010573015.1:761737-817222 GCA_001517045.1 Pseudotsuga menziesii
TTTCAAAAGATATACTAGATTGCACTTCGACAACCGATATCCCCCCATTGACATACCACCATCGACCACCAGCATGATCGACACCAATCGGTGACCCCAAAGGTCAAATCAAGCCTTTATGACTATGGTCAGAAGGAGCGCCAAAATCAGAACGCATTTAACACAAACTCAATAGACTGTCTTGGGCCATCACTTCCACCATTAATACCTCCATCGACAAAATCGTCCTCCACCCCACCTATAAATACCACACCAAACAAAAATTCATTACCGCATTTTGCAGAAATAGAGCAACCAAGTATTCAGAAATTTGAGAGCAGAAACCTTGTAAAGAAATCCGACCAAGAGACCGACAAAATGGCCCCCAAGCAAATGAGAGCCATAGCTGCCAAAACAAAATAATTAGAATCTGCTGAAACTCCACTTGTAAGGAGATTAAGAAACATTAAAAACACAAAGGTACAAGAAAATACATGGGCAAAAACCTAGGCAGAAATCAAAGAATTGGCCTATGTGGACAAGAAAATGACACAAGAAGCAGACAAAATAAGCCACAACACCCCTATGAGTTACATGAATAAACCTTTTATGGCAAGTTTTGGTGGAACAAAAAAAACAACTGTAAAATTTATTATCAGTCGGTGTCACAATGGCAAATTCTACTTCGACAGACCAGTAGAAATTTTCGGCGAAGTCATATACAAGCTTACCAGTCTCTCAAACCAGGGAAACCCTGATCCTATTGGCACAAAAGAAGGATTGGTAGAATGACTTATAGGAACAACATCAGGGAAGAACTTAAAAGGGCTAATGATTAGTCAGATACAAGCCCAGATGGCGCAAATCATGGCCAAAGTCATAGCGACAGGACTCACCCCTACAGGTCGAGTGAGTGATCTGAAGCTAGATATGTTGGAAGCAGTCAACACAATAGTAGACACAGGAAAAATTTATCATTGGGCTCAGTATGTCGCCGACATGCTAAAAAATATATGTGAGAAATTCCAAGAGTCGGCTGGAATTATCAGGTTCCCATCACCGATAATTTGGATAGCCATGTACCACTTATGTCCGGTCAAAGATAAGAAGTTCCAAGAACTTGGAAAATATTATATGTGGAGGTTTAAACCATTTTCACAGAATGGAACGCTGAAATAACTGGAAAATGGAAAAGTACTGTAGGAAAATTGGTTCTCGACTTTAAAAGTCCAGACAACTAGATGGAGGGTGCCTCAGAACATCCGAAGAAGTCTACAAAAAATTACACATATTCAACTAGAGCTCGACCACACTGCAGTCTGGTACATGCAGGGGGAGAAAGCAAAAGAAAAACCTCTTGACTATTATCCAACAGTCGAGGATATTTTCCAAGAATTAGCTTGACAATCCAATACCAAGCTATCGATACCAGCAAGGGATAAAGAAATAAATCAACAAATTGAAGAACCCTTGACCGACCAAGAAAAAGAGGAAGACTATGAAATTTGCTTATATATCATTACCTTCATGTTGGAGGATATTCCAATAGAAGATACCAGCAAAATCCAACAGACGATTAGGCCACAACCTCTCCAAATCGAAAGTGCACCAACTGAACAACAAGTGGCCATGCCCATAGAAAAAATTACTAACCTTACTCATCAACATGAGGGAGGATGGGAAATAGAAGAAGACATCAAAGCAGATAATCTAGAATATGCTATGACAAAAGAAAACCTAAAGAAAATAGTAAAAGAAATAGCAGCATCAAGGAAAAGGAAAACAAATCAGTGAAAAGGGAAGGGGAAGCGTCAGCTTATCCTGTCCGAATTAGAAGATGAAGAAGATATGTTGGCTACTGCTATTGACATCATAGAAGATGCTGCAACAAACAAAATATCAATCGAGACACAGTTTAAGCGGTTTATCAACGTAGGAGCAAAACAAGGAAGACTGAAAAAAGGTAAAAACAAAAAACCCTGTAGTCGATGAGAATATTGTTGACTTAGTATCTACACCTCCACCTCCATCCCCAACCCATATCACACAAGAAGATACCCCACAGCTACCCACCATAAGCCCCATCGACATCTGTAAGAATTCTATGCTAGAAACACTAAAAGAACGGTTTGACCAGGATGATGACTTCCAGGCATTCATTGAAAAGATTCTTGAACTATTTACATATGCCCATAAAATTGCCACAAAATGTCCATTAATCAAATCTAGCCCAGCACACCAGACCCTCTCACAGTAGATAGGCCAAATACCCCAGAAATCAAGATCCGTGGGAACTATCAAGTCCATATTCTTAAGGAACACCGACAAGACATCTCAAACTATCGCATGCCGCACTTCATCATTTATTCCATCAGATGTTTCCCATCCCTTACCAGCCAATGAACCAGCAAGAGACGCGGAAGAAGATAACCAGGAGGATATTTTAGCAATCAACCATGTGATTGACAAACTACTATCTGATGACCCAACCAATTCACCACCAGAAGTCGAAGATCCATTTTCGACTGAAAATATCCCAACTATACCAATCACACTAGACCACTCACCATCTCCATCACCATCTCCCAATCCAGAACCTTTTCCAAACCCTGAACCACCTATTTCAACTCCCCCAGATACACATCGAGTTGCAATTTCTACCCAAGAAACTCAACAAATAATTCCACCAACAACTGAATATCAACAGCTGCAAGATCAGCCACAGGGAAATCAACCACTTACATAACCATAGGCAGAACAAAAAACATACTAGCATAGACACAAAAGAAAAATAAAAGAAAAAAAGAAGAAAGAACACCACAAAGAACAAAGGCCGACAATGATCCACCTCAACCAACTTTGATCGACTACTACATTCGACAAAATGAAACTAAGAGATGGAGAATTGGGTCAAATCCTAGAAACTCTTGCCACAGAAGCAACAAAAAGAAGCCAGACTAGATGAGAGAAGATCGACAGCACTGAGAAAGAGCAAATTGAATTTTTGACAAAATTTAGGAGTTTGATTCAAACAGTAATATCAGGACCAATAGAGGTCGACACTGACAAGCCACTGGAAAAATCATACTAGCTATTTGAAAGTGTGGTGTCGACCCTACAAACACATCTACAATACACAAAAGCAGAGCAAAAGGAAGAAACATCTAGACTATTAAGGCAGAAGTGTACAACATTCTCGGAAGCTCACAAGGTACTGCAAGACCACTTAGAAGAGTCTATCATCACAGAGGAAGTACTCCGTGATTGGCCTACCTACTATGAACAAGTATTTCAGCAGACCCGCCAGATTCGTGAGCAAATCCAAGTGCTAGAAAAGAGGTGAGGCATCAATTAAATAATGAGAAGTACAGTACAAGACTAGATTATATTGGAAACAACCAAATTACATAAACTGGAGAAACAAGCACACCAGTGGGTACAATAAGAACTACCGAGCCTCGACAAGCTGGACACAATCTGCCTAGGATGAAGAGACTACTAGATACAGTGGAATAAAAGGCTCAATTTATAGGACACGACATGGAAAGCATCACAGATCTTTCCATCCAGGAGAAAATTTCAACTCTGTCAAGCATCATAACCTTGCCTATCGACACCCAGAAAGTACTATAGAAATGGATAGAGTTTTAGCACCAACTGGCCATTATAGCAGAAGCCATTGTGGAAGTATGTGTGCAGAAGCGTCCAACCATCCGAATACACAGTCCATGAAGACAAACCATAATAGAAGTAACCACCTTAGACAATGCAGTGTTGAGTACCTCCCCTGTTTCTTCAGGACGAAGAAAGATTTTGTTCCTGTGGGAGATGTTGGAGGAGCTAGTCATTGAGTCGACTAATTAGAGATTAGGTCGGCAGCATAAAGTCGTGTCAATTGACCGAACCGACAGGTAGTTATTTGTAACTGTTTGTAATCATATATATTAGGCTGTTGAGCCAGATGAGAACTTGGTTCAATTTTGTGTATGTATGGACCCTCATGTTATAATATAATTTGTTACTTCCTCATGCAGTCTTGTCTCTTATGTCTATTATGTTTATATGATTCTATGTGTATTATTAGTAACCCTTTGTGATCGGGGAGATTACAATAACAACTAGTTAACTTAGTGCAATTGAGTGTGGTAGGTAGGAAAAAGTGCTCCTCCCCATGCAACCATGCATTAGTAGCGCTAGCCTAACTGACTGTGAAGTGGCTGAATGTAACTGGGGGATAACTAAGACTAACTAGTGCTAACACCAACTGACTGAAGTAGGTTGGTGCCAGGACTCCTAGAGGCTCCTAAAATGTAGGGATTGGTCTAGGAGGCGCCCTAACTGATGCATGCACATGTAGTAAGTGGTAGTTAGCCTCTAGTAGTGTTCCCCACACTTCAATGACTAGTACATGTGTCCCAATTGGGCCAAGTGGAACCAATTGTACTAGTGGACCCAATTAATTAATTGAGCTTCCTAAGTTAGGATAATTAATCTAATAGAAAGTATGAACAAGGGATGATTAATAATCCTAACAGGGATTTCATCAAGGATGAAGTTTGGAACTTGTTTGAGGAATATAGACATTCACTGGGGTTTATACCCACCCTAAACACAACTTTTTAAACCTTAATATCATTGATCCTCAAAGCTTCAAACATACATCCCTCTGCAATTTGATTTATCAAATCATAACTAAAGTCTTGTACAATTAAATTTGACTCCTCCTCCCTACATTATATCCCTTACGGAAACCAGTTATTTGGAAGGGTGACAAATTATCGACAATGTCCTTCTTTCCCATGAAACAATCCATTCTCTAAAATTGAACAAGGGTCCTAGATTGTTGATCAAACTAGACATGTCAAAGGATTTTGACAATTTAACTTGGTAGTATATCAAGGAAGTCTTTCTTGATTTTGTTTTTTCATCCAATATAGGTATATTGGGTGTTATCCCTTACTTCCTTAACATATTTCTCTATTCTCTTCAATGTATCCACCTCAGGTACCTTTACCCCCTCTAGGGATCTAAGACAAGGTCATCCCTATCTCCATTCCTCATCATTCTCATGGATAAAGGATTGGGAAAACACTTCAAGGAAGCATTCCTCTCAGGAAAAATTTGGGGCATATCGCTCCATCAAATTAACCCTCAGCTCTCCCACAACCAATTTGTGGATGATACTACAATGATGGGAACTCCCACAACCTGGAAAGCTAGAAATATCAAATAGGTCTTAGATGATTTCATGGTTTCCTCATACCCCTCGATCAATGAGAACAACCCTATATTTTCATTTTTAATGCCCCCTTTATAATTCAGGTGAATATAGATTGATTCCTTGAGTTTCAAAGGAGCACCCTTCCATCCAAATATCTAGTTGTTCCCTTTAGTGTCCCCTCACTGATAACTCCCTAAGAAAAGCTACATGGAATGATATTCTCTCTAGTTTTGAATCAAGGCTTTCTTCTTAAAATTTTCGATCCCTGAATATCACTTCTCATGTCATCCTTCTTAAATCTGTCCTTCAAATCCACACCTCTCTATATATTTTTGTCTCTAGTAGCCCCTAAACTGGTCCTTAAGAAAATAAAAAATATTCAAAGGAATTTTCTCTAACATAATACTAGTGTAGCAAACAAGTGGTCTTTGATATGTTAGGAAAACCTTTTCCTTACTAAAGACTAAAGTTGCCTCATCCTTAGAGAGAATTAAGCCTTATCATAGGTCCTAGGCGCTAAAATTTGGTGGATGTGGTTACATAATGGTTGAGACCTTTGGGATAGATTTTGGAAAGTTAATTCCGTTATGGATATTAGACCAAAAAATCTTATCAAAATGAGTGGATCCTACAATGGGTCAAAATTTTAGAAATTGGATGGGAAGAATAAGTCATTGATCCATGACCACAACTTTTGGGAAGTTCATGAGGGCACTAAAGCTCTTTTCTAGTACGAATTGTGGAATAATTTCCCAAATATGATAGTGTTGTAAGACTTGAATTATATTCAACATGCCTTAGATCTCACAAGGACACTCATAGTCTCGGGTTTCCATAAATTTGAAGAAAGTTCAAAAATTTTATGGTGTATGTGGATCTCTAATCTGACAAAGATAGGCATTAACCAAGCAAGAAATATTCAACCCCTCATAAAAGAGTTGAGTAAGAGAAAGATCACCCTGCAGACAAGGTAGGGTACTCTTAAATTGGGATATGCCTCTTCAAGTTCCTTCACGATAAAAGAGACATATAAAATTCACTAGGAACACAATATTATCCAAAAATATGAGATCATACATTGAATCTGGCACTAGAATTTGTGGCCAAAAGTGACTCTTTTCAACTGACAAGTGCTCCATAAAAATATTCTGATTTGGGATAATATTCTTAGATGGGATTTTTTCAACCCCTCTCTCTTCCCTTTGTGTTGACACCACCAGGAACCATGGATCATTTGATTGGTTCTTGTCTCTTCAACATATTCATCTAGAACTAGGGTGCTTGTCTCTTTTGGAACACAGTCTTCAATAGGGATTATATCACTAAAACTCTCCATGGTTAGTGGAATATGCCCTTCACTACCGTATTATTAATTGAATCTAACAAATTATTTTAGGACATCATTTAGGAATCCTAGAAAGAACATAATAGTCAAAATTTCCAGGATTAATCCTCCTCTGCTATGATGGTTTGGGAAAAATCCATCAATGACTATTGGGTGATGGAAATGCCATGTTTTTCTTAATCCTATTCAACCCTTTTCCCCTATTTTTTCCTCTTATTTACAATCAATTCATTATCTTTCCAAAGAACAAGCATGGATTCCAACATGTATAATTCATGATTGCTTTGTTACATTAATGCTTCGAAATGCTGATGATTATGGATTTTTTTCCTCGTAATGCTGACTTGTGATGAATTTATGAGAAATAAGTGAAGACCTCAGGGAATCTAGGAATATCGGCTTGCTGATACATGTGGGAACTGAAGTACTTGGAAACAGTTTCACATCTCCAAGGTTCTATTTGGATCATTCCTGAAACAACTCATGTCATTCCTCCATGTGGCCAACTGAGACTCATTCATCATTGGATTGGTTCCAGTTGTAAATGTGCAATTGATTATGAAACATAATTCATTCTAATGTAACAATCATTTTAACCGTTTCTATTTTTCTTCATTGTATATTCGAAAGCCTTAAGATCATAGATCTTCATTGCTTCCTGAATCAAGGAACCTAAACTATCTTGTCTTAGTATATATGGGGAGATTAATTCACATAGAAGGTTAGGATTAGTTTGGGAGAATTCCTAGCAGGAGTGAAGAAATTTGTAATTGAGATTCATTATTAATGAAAGAAACGACATTTTCTTTATTATTGTGTATTAAGTTTTGAGAGCATGTAGCGGCATCTCTGTTAGAAGGCTAGGGACCACCTTGTCCCAAAGTGTCGATATTATTTAATTGTTGTTTTCTTTGATCCTTTAGCTCTATGTGGTGTGAAATTACAAATTAGATTACTTTTAGTTGCCACAATAGTTTGGTTAATTAGCATAGAATTTAATTGATTAAGAATCCCTTATGTTGATTGAATGGTGTGTGTATTAAGAATAGGATTTCCCTTCATTAGCTGATTGTTGAAATAGTTGATTGGGTAGTGTAACATTTCTTTCTGCAAGTGTATTGTTTATTATTACTTTTATAGTTGCACTTTGCTACTGCGTATTACTATTATAAAATAATCTTTTATAAAGTACTGAACAGGTAGATTACACATAGAGTTACAGAGTACAAGAAGGGATGATTCAATGTATGATTGAACAATGCAAGTGTGATTTAATTTATTTCAGGATGATGTTTTAGGATTTAATTTCTTGCAAAATAAGTTTATCCTGTAGATGATGACATAGAAGGAGAGTGAACTTTCTTAATATCTGATGGTCAATGTGTTGATTGACGTTAGATTGAGAATTTGGAAGAACATAGATTACCAATTAGATATATTGGGTGTATTTTCATTTATTGATCAGTTACTGAATTGCTTATGCATAGACTTTGATTAATTAACTTTGAAATAACGATACTTCGATCGGTTGACAATTTATATTGATTACTCTGAATTAATAGTAAATTATAGTGACCAACATTTTGGCGTTGTTGCCGAGGAAGGTAATTCACAGACATAGATGGTATCTGATTAGTTCAATTTCTCTAGCTATCTTGATTTTTGGGGTTGCAGGGATGATAAGACACAGTGAAGAGCTGTGCATCCTTCAACATACTGAATGGGTTCCTACATCGAGGATACGATATGATTATTTAAGCTTGCACATATACAAGAAGAACAAAACGTATACCCCCCAAAGTTTCTAACCTCACAGGAGGAAGAGGTCGTGGTGGTAATATAGGAATAGGAAGGACTACATTTATTGACAAGATGATTGCTAGGGATGATTCTTCTACTGTAGCCTTATTTTGAATATCGTCTTCAGGAAGGGGAAGTTATGTCCTCCGTAGGATGGAGTCATCAATGTCAAATGTGGAGAGACTAGTAGGGGCTTCAACCCCACTTGCTATTCCCAAGAAGAAATATCCGAAGGATAGAGAAAGTTTTGTGGGGATAGGAAAACCAGAGGATATCGATCAAATCAATGGGAAGGAGGTTACTAAAGAAGAGTATTTGAAGTTTCGACAGGAATTTGAGGAGCATAAAAAGCAATAAGAGAAATATCACGAGGAATTCATGAACAACAAACGTCATCCTGACGATTGTGAAGAGGGAGTGGGGAACAATGGAAACAATCAACATGAAGAAATAGTTTCTACTATTCAATTCCCCATTCGACAAATGAGTAGAGAGGCCCCCCCATGAAAAATAGCTCACCTTCAGCACTGCCAAATTTCCATGGTAAGTCTACTGAAGATCCAGATGAATTCCTTTTTGAATTTGATATCCTCTGTCGAAGCTATGATTATATCTATAGTGAACAGAAGTTAAAATGATTTCCTTTCACTTTGAAAGGAAATTATTTACGATGGTTTATGAGTTTGGGTGGTGAAACTGTCACAACATGAGACCAATTGAAACAAGTATTTCTTGCAAAGTACCAAGATTATTGCAGGAATAAGGATAAAATAGAGGAGTTTTTCCAATTGATGCAGGAAGATGATGAAGGATTGGAAGAATTTGTAGAAACACTCCTATACAATGTCTAGAGATCCAACTATACTGATATTGAGAGAGATGTTATTAACATCATTCTATAATGAGGGATCATAGAATACTATATTGATATGCTCAATTTATTAGGAAAGGGGGACATCTCTAAGGATTCTTTTGATCATATTGTGGATCTATGTCTAAGATAATATAGAGGGTATTCTAGAACCAATACAAGAGATCGAGATGTCCTTACAAGGGAACAAAATTAATCTAGTGAAGGGGATACTCGGGAAGAGATGGGCAGTCTTATTGAAAAATTTAAAACTGATATGATGAGTTCTATTTCCTCACAGTTGGATGTATTGAGAGGAAAGTAGAAGAATATATGGCACTTGGGGTATTTTGTGCTAAATGCAGAAAGAATAACCCATTGATGGAATTCCCGCTTGACAAAGTGGAGATATGTGGCATGTGTGATTTGGATCATGATACCAAAGAATGCCCTTCATTCCCAAAAGTCAAGGTCATCCTTCAAGCATCCACGGGAGATGTGGAGAAATCTTATTTCATCTCACAAAAGAATCCTTGGGAACCTCATGCTTCAGGTATGAATCCATATTCTACATCTTTCAATTTAGAACAATATGAATACTCTATTTCCTTCACACTATTCTTGTCCCAAAACTAAATGGAATCCACCTACTCATCCTACAATGCAATATCCTTCCCCTGGGATGCCATGGGAAAAAAAATCATTTCAACAAGCCCCTTGGTCTCATGGTTGGAAACATCCTTATCTAGTAAATTAGTTTCCTCACAATCAGGCTTCTCATCCATAGTATCAACAGCCACAACTGCAACTGCCTAATAACGTTGCGCTAATTATTGCACCACTTTTCCCTCAACTGTCTGCTCAACCTATCACTAACCCCAACAATAAGTAAGTGGAGCAATTTGAAACATCAAACATGCCATATTATTCTATTACCCCCATTACATGCAATGAATTACATCTACGACCTAGGAGGGTAGTAAAACCTATTGTCATTGAGGATGTTACATCCCCTGTGACTGAAGAAATAATGAATGAACAATTTGAGAACCCAGTCAGTACAACAATCCCCATTATTGAGGATTCTGAAACATATACTAAAACACTAGCTGGAACACTTGCTGAAACACATACTGAATCCACCCCTGTACATATTCCAATAAATCCACCATATCCTGAGAGACTAGCCTTACAAAAAGTAGTAGAGAAACCTTGATTCAATCTTCTAGGTGAACTAAAAAATATGTATGTTAATATTCCTTTGTTGCAAGCCCTTCATGATGTACCAATCTATGTTAAAATTGTTAGAGATCCGTGTGTGAAGAAACCAGGTAGCAAACCTAAATATCATTTTACAGTTCCCATGGTTGGGAAATTATCTGAGTTAATTATGGGAAAGCCCCCTTTGGATAAATATGAGGATCCCGAAAAACCCACCGTTACAGTACATATTGGGAATGTTGAGATTCCTAATGTCTTAGTAGACTTAGGGGCAACAATAAATGTGATGAATATTGAAACCATAAAAAAATTGGGACTCACCAACCTTAAACCAACTCCCACGATATTAAAATTGGCTGATAGATCCACCATTAGACCCGAGGGAATTTTTGATGACTTGGTAGTTTTTTTTGATTCATGGGAATATCCTGCAGATTTTTCCTCCAGCCTAAATCATAGTTGGGGGACATCCATTAATTCTGGGAAGACCATGGTTGGAAACAACAGATGCATATATCAATTGTAGATCAGGGTATATGACAATATCTCTTGGAACCGATACTAAGAGCTTGAATTTATATCCTCCATTAATACCTAGCTCAGATGCTCATACTCCATTATGGTTATATTTGGAGGAGGAAGAAGATGCTCAACCCCTGCAGTCCATAAGAAGGGATTTGACCTTTAAAAATGAAACCGAGAATGATACCATCTACAATTTCATCAGTGAGCCAATGTCGGTTACCAAACATGCATATCAAATCCTGGATAGCACCTTGAGCGAACTAAAGTAAGAAGAACTCACTAAAGAATCCCTATCTAAGATTGTTGAAATTGTTCACATACTTGAGAATTTTAAAATACCCTCAGCATTAATCCCAACCTTGCACCCGATGAACTAAAGTGTTTGATTATATTGCTGAAACAATATAATGGAGCTTTTGCATGGGAATACATAGACATGAGAGGAATTACCTCTGAGATGTGTACTCACCACATCTATATTAAGAATGACTGTATTCCCATATGTCAACCATCACAGAATGAATGCAAATATGATGGATATCGTGAAGGAGAAAATTTAAAAAATTTTAAAGGTTGGGTTTATCTACCTATTTTAGATAGTGAATGGGTTTCCCCATTAGTAATTGTGCCTAAGAACAATGGAAAATGATGCATCTATGTGTACCATCGAGAGATGAATAAGGATACATAAAAATACAATTTTCCTTTTCCATTTATCGATAGGTTTTGGATACCTTTGGTAAAAAAGTATTCTCCTTTTTAGACAGTTTTAGAGGGTATAAGCATATTCAGATTTCCCCTGAGGACCAAGATAAGACTAATTTTACTTGTCCTTGGGGAAATTTTTCGTATAGGGTGCTTCCTTTTGGGTTATGTAATGTGCCAGCTACATTTCAACGAGTTGTGATTGGAATTTTTTCTGAAATGATTAATTATTGTATGGAAAGTTTTATGGACGATTTTACACCTTATGGTAGTAATTTTGACGAAGCTACGAAAAATTTGGAAAAGGTTTTAAAACGCTGTGATCAGACTCAACTATCTCTTAGTAATAAAACATTCCATATGATGATGAGTGAAGGTATAGTCCTGAGACATTTTATATCTGTTGTTATAGGCATACAAATGGACCTTGCCAAAATAAAGGGAATTCAAAATATTCCCATTTCTGGAACGTTGAAAGAGGTGCGTAGCTTTCTTGGGCTTGATGGTTATCATAGACGTTTTATTGAATTTTTTTTTAAGATAAAATCTCCCCTATTTACCTTGCTAATGAAAGATGCACAATTTAATTGGACACATGCATGTCAAGCAAGGTTTGCAAAATTAAAGAAGAGGTTATATATAACACCTATTCTGTGGGGGCCTAATTGGGCCTTACCTTTCCATATTTATTCTGATGCTTTAGATACTACCATTGGGGTTGTGTTAGGGAATCAATAAGGACACAATCCATATGCTATATATTACACCAATAAGAATTTGGTCCATGCTAAACTTAATTACATAGTAACTATTGACACAAAACCTGTCGATAGGGGTTCAGTCTCTGTTGACACCCAAACCACCACGATCTCCCCGAGCATCGGCCCAAATGGGTTTTACCTCATTCGGAAACACCTACAAAGCAGATGAAGTCTCACCCAATATGTTCACGGGAGGAATATCAGAACCAAGTTTCCGTAGAGTGAAGGAGGATCGTGCATCTACTTATCAATTCAATGCAACATTATTCAACAGATCTAATTATTCAAATAATGCATTAACATAATAATTTCATAATTCAATAGATCACATTAGCATAATTGAATCACAACAAAACATCGATGTGCAACCAGATCTAACAATATATCATCATTTATAGTAGAGAAAAATTGCATCATTCACATATCCACACCGCATTCACATTTAGATCGTAGAAAACATGAAAACATAAAGATAGAAAAAGACACAATTGTTCTGCTCAATCTCTGTCATGTCATATTAATATTCGCAGCAAAAACACATGTTCTCCAAAACAGTCCTTCAATTCACATACATAGATCCAAATCGTAGAAAACATGAAAACATAAAGATAGAAAAAGACACAATTGTTCTGCTCAATCTCTGTCATGTCATATTAATATTCGCAGCAAAAACACATGTTCTCCAAAACAATTCTTCAGTTCACATACATAGATCCAAAAATCCTCAGCAAACACCCGAAGAAGCTAAGAAGATCTAAGCCGATCTAAGAAGTCCAGAAGACTTAACACTTGAAATTCTACATCTATTTATAGGATTGCACCTTTAAATTGGTGGTCCGCTTTAACTCAAAGTCCTAGCTACTCTAACAAACTCTATAAATGAATGACTACAATCCACATAATGCGGTCCAAATCTACAAAATATGACCAAAGTACATAAAATATAGTAAATCCACCTTACGCGCTGTTTTCCACCTTGCGCAACATCTTTTACTTTGCGTAGCATCCATGATGTTGCACAACTAACTTACCCCAAAAATTCCTACCAACAACCCCCCAACACAATCTTGTGGCTCTTCCTCAAGCCATTTTAGCAGGAAATAGTGTATCCGCTGATATCCACCTTGAAGTTCGAGTACTGTTTGGTGATCTCCTTGACCTGTTCTTTTATTTTCTCAGTAGTCTCTCGACTTTCTGTCACTTCTCGCTCCAATGGGTGCTTGATGATCTTTGTTGTGACATCCTTTCTTCCCTCTTGAACTTCTTGTAGGACTGAAACTTCCTTTACCAAGAGTTGCACACCAACATATTGAAATTCATCTAACTGTGTTGTGCACCTCTGGTGATGATCCCTGGACTTTGCAACCTACTGTTGCAAGTCCTTCAGCTCTATGGAATTTGTGATATGTATGACTAAGGGCATCACTTTGAGTGATGTTCTCAGTGTGGCTAACTGCCTTTCAGCCTCCTACAACTGCGTGATCAGTTGCTCCAATTGCGCATCCTGAACTACACTGCCCCAAAATTGTGTAGTTGCATCAGCTACTTGCTTTTATTCTTGCTCCATTTCCTCCAATTGCGATGCAAAGTACTTAATGGTGCCTTTTATTTCCATAGCTTCCTCTGGTGGTGTTCCTGGATCCACTATTGCATGTATATTATTGTTGTTGTGCTTCAACTATGTAATTACGACCCCAAGCCTCTCTTCTTTTCCTTTGCACCTAGGTCCTCTGTGCTCTTAGGTATCTGCTGACAAGCAATAGAAATTGCGTACTCCAAATGCACCCCGTTGTCCCAGAGCTATGCTTTCTCTACGACTAGTTGATCTTGCTCCTTATTGAGCTCCAAAATATCCTTTGATTTCTCCTCTTGCATCCAATCTTTTTACTTCTACAATGCCTTGATCTCTTTGCATGATTTAGCCTCTTTCACCTATGACTTCAATAGGTGGTCATCGATTATTTGTTCCCTGCCCACCAAATCTTGATTGGAAACCCTCTGTAACTACACCAATGTCTGTATTGATAGCACATTGATGTCTACTGAAATCTCTTGTAATTGTTGAAGTGAGTCGTTGAGGTCCTCACAGTTGATCTCAATCACATGCAATGGAATTTTCACATTCCTAATCCGCGTCCTAGTGTTGATTAAGACAACCCTCTGCACAGTGCTTGCTTCTGGTACCTTATTTAACACTGCATCTATCAATGAATCAAGGTGATTTTTTTCCTTACCAAATGCTTATGTTGCTTGCTTCTTCATCTATTCTCTCATCGCATTAGTTGCTATTGTAATTACCACAATGATACGACTCAATTTCTCCTTACTCACTGGTGCGGTGCTACTGGTCGCACCCCAATCCTGCCTCTTCTTCGTACAAGATTCCTCAAATACCCGGTCTACTTCTGAATCAGTAGGGGTCCACATTGACTCTTCATCGGAGTCATGATCACTTAGTGGGTCAGGAAGAGGATCCACTGGTGGATCAGTTGGTGGACCCATCGACACTTCCTCGATGCTGACAGGTTCACGCCATTCATGGGGCCAATCAATAATAATAGTCTCTAGATCCATGTTAGAAACCTTATATGTTGTGGGAAACCATTTTTTATCTTGGTCTCACCGCACCTATACATGAATAGCATGCGGACCAGTCGCAAACCAAATGACTCATTGGTGTTTCACCACTGCTTCTTCTGTCTGTCACAGAACCTTCACTACTACACCCTACAGCACCTACCAGTATATCCAGAACTAAATTGTAGAGTCCTTCAGTCGCCCTGCTTCCTTCACATACCAAAGGTTTTAGTATCCCGCACCATTACAAACGTTCAATGCATCCATGTCCATTCCCTGGTAATTTTCCAGCTCCATCCAAGCCACCAGCACAATCAAAATAAGTAGCCAACTGTAGGTGAACGGTCGCTGCCCTGCCTGGATTGCTAGCATGTTGTCCATCAACTGGTTCATGAGGAACACTGATCAGTTCATCTGCACCCTTTATGCACATTGCTCCGTGCATGCGATGACCCCTAAATTACATTGGTTGGGTTTGTTCATTTTGACTACCTTGCTATCCAAAATCCTTGCCACAATGTGAACATGCTGATCGTTTATACTGTCAACCCAGTACACCCGTCCGTTGCACTGCAGGTTGCATCTCTTCTTCATATTTGTAGCCAACTTCTTACCATTGTATTTCCCTTGAAGGTACTGCGATGGGTCGAGCCCCTCCTTGGGCAGCCCCGTGATCTCTGAAATAATCACCACAGTGACCGGCTGATCTAGCCACATAATACCACCATGGAAGCACACCAAGAGATGCTTCACGCATGCATTTTTCTCATTCAACCACACAAAGTGTGGCATGTTGATCAGTCCCAATAGTCCTAATATCTCCAAACCCCACGCCCAGTCATGTGGAATGTGTGGCACTAGGCTGCCTCCTGCTTGTGTCGCAGCTAGATATGGTTCTGTAGTAATCTCTGGTGATGTGAGCATATCATGGTGCTCACATTTCATCTGCATGAGCAAGGGAAAAAGTCCCATGGTACATATCATTCCCCATGGTATCATTGACATCCTGACCGGGTACTTCTGGTTCTTCATCTTCTTCCTGGGCTTCGCATCGAGTCGACAGGGAGGCACATACCCAGGGATATCCGCAACAGATACCCCTGTGCAGGCTAATGATTCCTCATCCCCGTCGATGGACCCATCAGTGCAGGTGCCTCCTCCTATGCTCACACAGAATTTCTAGTATGCTGCTTCTTCTAAACCGAGGACTTAGGCTGCTGTATCCTCTTCTTCTTCTTTGGAACTGATGATAAACCCACCGGTATGCTTGCAACCTCCTCTTTGATGGGTACCCCGATAATCAGTGAATCTCTCTCACTATTAATCTCTACTATGATCGGCTTACTCAACATGCCGCACAAGTTCCCCCAAGTTGTCAACGGGGCACTCAACCTTACTCTGCTCTGTAACTCAAGCGATCACTGAAACAAAACTCAGTGCAACAACCTCTGCAACTCTATCGACAAATAAAATATGCACAATAGTGAATTTCAACCGCATTTGGCCTCTTATTATAGCGCTGAGTCGATCTTCTGCCCATTATGACCAAATCATTACGATCCGTTTTCATCATTATGACCAAATCATGCATTAATCACCCAAATCCGTCGTCAATCCTATCAATCCAATGGTTGGATCCACCATTAATATGTGTCTCGTCCAAGAGCGCCACTAGTTAATGGTTTTAACTACCCAATTTATTGTTGATTTGACTCTATCGTGGTCCTGTGGCCACCATGGGATGACTCCCTATCTGCGATACTAACTCTTCTTCTTGCATAACCAATTCCTCCTGGTGCGCCATCCTCCTAAATACCATCTCATGCCAAAACATAGTTTTTTTTTGTCGCGTAGTGCCTCAAGCATCGCGTGAATCCTTGCCCATCCTGTAGGGCTTCAACCTGCTACCATTCACTAGCTTTGGAAAAATTGCTCTGTCTAACTGCTAGATTTGTACTGCTCCTCCTAAAGTAATTGAATTGATAACATACGAGCCTATCCAATGCATCTATAACTTACCTAGATGTTTGGCGAACTTGTTTTCATACATCAGTACCACATCTCCTTACTGGAAATGTTCATTCTTAATATGTTGATCATGTCAAGCTTTTTGTCGATCCTTCTCAATGCTCTGGTGAAAACCTACAAAAAAGTGGTCTTTCTCTAACTGTACCAACTGCATTAGGCATTCTTTTAATGCTGCTTCATCGCACATGCATGTCGCTGCTACAATGCACAAACTCAGAATAATTTATTCCATGGGCATGACTGCCTCTTTACCATACACCAACTTGAACAGTGTTTGTCCTATCAATATTTTGCGTGGTGTGATATGCCCATAATACTGATGTAATATTCAAATCCCAGTCACCACGGTTCACGCTACATACCTTTGTGAGCGCATTCTCCAACACCTTGTTGAACGCCTCCACTGTCCCATTTTCTTGTGGATGATATAGGGTAATATTCTTATGTTGTATCTAAAGTTCCTCTATCAATGCGCTGTGTTTGTGCCAGAAATTGTTTCTAAGGCCAGAGAAACAAGCCAACACACACTCAAGATAAAATTCAATAAAACAGATAGGTTTAGGGTTTTTGTAATGTGTCTTTGGTTGTGAACTTTGAAAACAGTCAGGGAATATATTCATAAGTAAAACAACTACTGAATCATAAGCAATAAAATATGAAGATGCATGATATATGCAACAAGATCAAACAGAAATAGTATTGAGGTTCATACATAAATGACAGGCATTACCAGCGTATAATCATAAACCAGTCAATGAATATATCAATTTAAACAACTAAACAAGATGAAAAATGAAGCCAATACTGATAACTGAAGGGTAAAAGTCATATATATCTCATAGTTTCATCAACCACTGCATACAAGAGTTTTGTACCTTACTCATGAACAAGTCTGAAAACCAACTGAGCTTGAAGACCTCTTGAAAGCTCTCAAAAATCGAACCCTTCTTCAGTCCCTTTGTCCCTTTTTTATAATTACAAAGAATTAGTTCTATCTCCCCTTCATTAGGTTGAAATTGAAACTACTCAGCAGTTACATTAACTAACTAACTCAACTAATTGACTAAAAATAGCAAATCGGATTCCTGGCAAATATGGCGAATTTCTAGAAAATAGGTGTCAAAGAAGCTTCCATATCTCTCAATTGGTGACACTGGTGTAAAAACTGAGAGAGGTTTTTGTAAATGGTTCTGTTATGGACAAAAAACTCTCTTTATTTTTAAAAATTCATCTCCAATTGATCATAATCTTCCCCGCAAAATGAACACTAAAACAAGAAAATATTAAATATTTAAAATACCTGAAAAATAGGCTGCAAAGATTAAACTGAATCTTTCAAAAATTGACAGCTGTTGCAAACTTGAGAGAGGTTTTTGTACATGAGTATATTATGAACAAAAACCTCTTTTTTTTTTCAAAAATTCCTCTCCCTTATCTCGTGGTCGGCATTTTACTTCGATGACCCAAAACAGGAAAAACTGAGCAGAATTCTCAGTAATTTTTGCATTTCAATGTCCTTTTTTCATTTGAAATTTCTTCTAGCATTGCTCTGCCCTACAACCTTCTTGACTGATATAATTGTTTTCAGAAGAAAAATAAATATTCCCAGCAGGTGGAATGATTCAGATCACCAAGGATTCAATGTTCTTCATCAAGCTTATGAATGAGATTTAACCATCAATGAGACTGTCATAAAAATAACAGACCACTTTTCATCTTCAAAATACACAATCAACCATAGTGTCTGAATGTTTTAGGTTACAAGCTGTTGAAACTCCTCATTGCAGTACTAAGGAAACTAGGTATCATGTATAATATCCATTCAAATATGAGATTCTCCTTTAATACAAGCTGAGTTTAGTCACAGAAAACAGAACTTAGATCTTGAAACATTCAGACTTTCAGTGTAACTAAGGATTGTTACTGAATGTAGCTATTTCAATGGCTTTCTACAGTTTCTTCCCCCTGTGTATCAATACCAACATTATTCTTCAAACCCCATTTTCCTCACAGTTTAGACTTTGCAAATGTGATATCAATCACTGGCTTCTTAGGCTAACGGGAGACTACCTGTGTAAGGGGTGAGCAAAACAAAACATTCTGCAATATATTCACATGATGCTTCTTGTAGCCTTAATATCGAAAATTACACTAGGTCTTCCAACAATCCTAGTTATTCAACTCATTAATCTGACTGTGTATAAGTATCAGATCTTTATGTGCAATTTAAGTGCTAAAACATACACAGTTTTCAACCCAGACTATTTCGAACTTCAACAAATGAACAGTTCAACATAGAGCTATTTTTCAGTCCTCCATTCAAGAAGTCTTGATCTATATCATCATCGCTGAAGCTACTGTCCAAAATGAAATTCTCAATTATGTCATCACCTTGTTGAGAGTCTCTGTCTTCTTTGGCTATTTGCAGTAACCCTGGATGATTCCATATCTTGGCTAAGGAATGGTATGTATTGAAGAAGCATTTCCTATGTGCCCCTTGTACAAATGCATTCTTGTCATTCTTCATAAACCCATGAACTTCTAAGAATCTGATGTATAACTGCCACTTTTCTCTTCTTGTAAGCCTACCTTTTCCTTCCCTAGCTTTTCAAAAAGTGCAGCTGCAGAAGAAAATGCTGATGTGGGCTTGGAAAGTGCCCTCTTTGAGTCACACTGAGAGACTGATTGGAATGATTGACATTCAGATCTTGGAGAAACAGATGTTGGTACAAGGATAACAACGAAAATTTGATGAGTTGTTATATGTGTTTGAACATCAGGGTGCAACATAGCCTGTAAAAGTTGATGGAAAAGAGCATCTGAAAAACCCCGCTGTACATATGACTGATCAGATACAGAGGCTATTATCTGAGCAAGAATGAACATTGCTCCAATTGTGGCCCTTTCTGTAACTGGAATAGCTGAGACCTTCACCAATGTTGGCTGTTGAGCACACCCACATGAATCCATTACATCCTCGCACATTTTTTTACAAGGAAATCCTAAGCTTGCTGCTTGGATGATGCGTGGCAGAGTTTGTTGCAAAGAAATAGTTGCAGAAGACTTCTCTGATGTGATGGATGATATAAGAGGCAGAATTTCATCAAGTACTTTATTAATGGTCCCACAGGGAGGAGTGTTGACAGCACACCAGAACTTCTCAAAATTATCTTGACAAACAGCACAATCCATAAGTCCTTCTGCTCCAACATATTGTTGCAATACTAATGATAGACATTAGAAAGAACTTTTTGTAAGGAAGGATTTAAAAGCACAGTCAACGGGCCTGTTTTTAGAATCGCAGGACTTTATGTAATCAGAGTAATCTGGTGCAACCAAACAGGTCTCTGAACCTCTGAACACATTGCACTCTGTTGCATTCTGTTTTGCATATTCTTCACCAACGTCTTTCAGCACACCTTTTTTGACCATAATGGCAAAAGGGCAATGCTTTCCACTGATTTCTGAAAACTTTCTGATTGAATAACATGCACCGAATCCAGCAAGGGCAGGCCACTGCTTTCCAACTGTGATATCCATGTCCATATGGTGACAAATCCCAGCATAAACTTCAATGAATTCCTATGCAAACTGCCCGCCATTGCTGCTCCTTGTAAGTAGAATATGGACTCGAGTTAAATAATCAAAGAGTGGAGGTAAAAGTTGTGAGGCATAATATTTTCACTGAGAAGGGCCACAGCTGTGTAAAGGCTTTCGCGCTTTACTCTTGGAATCATTCCATTCACTATAGAGCCAGCATTAGAGTCTGTGGATAAAGAACTGAGTGCAAAGAATAGAAGCACCAATCCTGTTATGCTTATAGATGATACTTCAGCACAGTGCTTTCCCAGGAGTGGTAAAATGAGCAAAAATAAAAGTGCATTAACTGTGCTCAGGAACACACACAGAAACATATCCAGCTCCATAATATTTAATTTAGAACATCTTCCCCAAAAATCTTGCCTTATTTCGCTCACTATCATCATTTTCCATAAATTTGCATCCAATTGCCAGAACGATTGCCAGAATCTCCCTCACATGAGACTGACGCCTGTTTACATGAAAAAAACTTGGCAAAACATATATCAAATGTGACCAATGATTTATTTAACATTTCCCCAGTGAAATCCCAAAAAAAATGGACTGAAAAATGACCATTCTGGCAAAAAACGATTTTCCGGTAGCGCGCCTTTGTTAATTTTTTGCTCCAGCGCTACAAGAATAATTCTAGTGCTATTTTCTCACGGTTTTTCAGCTTTTAGGCATTTTATGTGAAGTTTAAAAGTTGCTTGAGTAGTGATCATGCATTATTAAGCTCAGAATAATCTTTTGTGAATCCATGATTTGATATAATGACTTTAAAAATCCTTCAACAAAAAACAAACCTATGGCTTAAAATTGAAAATTTCAAAAACAAGCTTAAAATTTCATAAAAAAAAAAAAAAAAAAAATTCCTACAAGAGAGAAAAATCAAAATAAAGTAAAGCAAATCAAATAAAAATTGAAGAAACAAATTACTGACTTAACACGCTGACTGTGTGATTGATGAAGTGACTCCCCCGGTCGCTCATCAATATCCTTGGACACCCAAACCAAGTAACAATGTTGTCAAAAAAGAACCTCACTGCTGTCGTAGCGGTGCAATCTACAATAGGTGCATCCTCCACCCATCATGTCAAATAGTGTGTTGTTGTAATGATGTACCATGCACCGGTTCTCTTCCCATGTGGGTTTATTGGTCCCACAAAGTCCACAACCCATTTATTGAATGGATGCAATGTCACATGAGGTACCAACGACATCTCATCCCTCCTTGACAGTTTCCTAGTTCTTTGACAGACGTCGCAAGACCGCGCATAATCTGTTTCATCACCATTGAGAGTGGGCCACCAAATCCCTGCACAGAGCACTTTCCTAGGAGTAGCGCAACCTCCATAGTGTTCACCTACGACTCCTGCACGTTCCTCTACCAATATTTTCCCTTATTCATGTTGTAGGAAACATTTCCTTAAGATCTCATCCGGTCCTAGCTTATAGAGTTTTCCAACAATAAACTAGAAATCCATGGCTTTAACAACCAACTGCTTCTTCTAACTTGTAGTAAGCTCTTATGGTGTTGTTCCTGTCACCAAAAACTGAACTATTTTCTCATAGTAATCATCAACCATCTCGACTCTGAATAGTTGTGAATTTGACAACCCATCTTCAATTTTTGTTGGTTCTTCACCTATCTCAATCCGTGATAAGTGATCTGGGACAGCATTTAAGCGATCTGTCTTCACAATTATCTCAAAATCAAATTCTTGAAAGAGAAGTAGCCAACAACATATCTCCTCCCCAACACAGGATTATTGACCAGGTATTTCAAAGCAAAGTGGTATGTGAACGTATTGAAATGACCACCCAATAGGTAATGGAGAAACTTCTATAGCACATATACCATTGATAAACCTTCCCTCTCTGTTGTAGTATAATTCTTTTCCATAGATGATAGCTTCCGACTAGCGAAATCAATCGGGTGGTCAAGATATCCTTCACCTGGTTGTGCCACCACCACTCCCAGTGCAATTGATGATGCATCCACATGGACATGGAACTCCTTCGTCTAATCAGGAAAAACTAGTATTGATGCAAAAGCCATCTTGGCCTTTAGTGTATCAAAACTTCCTTGACACTCTTGGCACCATACAAATACTACATCCTTCTTTAGAAACCTCTCCATGGGAGCTGTGACCAAGGCATAAAATCGGATGAACTTGTGGTAGTATCCCATGTGTCCCTATGTAACTCGAAGTTGCTTCACATTTGTAGGTGGTGGCAAGCTCAAAATCAACACAATATTTGCCAGGTCAACCAATAGCCTTGCTTGCAAACAATGTGTCCCAACAACATCCCAAAAGGTGCACAGAAAATTCACTTCTTGGAGTTCAGCGCGATTTGATGCTGTCGACATCAATCTAGCATCAGTCACAGGTTTTCCAGATGGTCCCTGATCAATCCATAAACCGTCCAATCATCCATGTAAACTATCATAAACTTATGAATAAAATATATGAATGCAGCAACAACAATCCTAGATAATATCTTAGGCGCATTTTTCAGTCCAAATGGCATCACAATGTACTGAAAACATCCCCATTCAGTAAAAAAAGGTTGTCTTATGGCGATCTTCCTTTGCAATATTAATTTGGTGATAGCTAGAAAAACCATCCGTGAATGAATAAATTTCTTAGCCTCCCACTCCTTCTAGTATCTCATCAATGAATGGTGCTGGAAATAGATCATGTAGGCATGCATCATTCAATTTCCTAAGATCGACACAAATCTGAACCTCACCTGTCTTTTTGTCTTGCACTACCATGGGACTGATCCATTATGATTCCTCAACCAGTTCTATTATCCCAACATCCAACATTCTTTCAAGCTTAGCTTTGACCATCTCCTTGTATCACATATTCAAGCAATATGACCGCTACTTCACGGGCTTCTCATCTGGCTTCGGCATGATCTTCATCTATCCTAAGTCTCCCAGTATTCCCTTCATCTCAGAAAACTTTGTAGGAATCAAATCTTAGAATTCATGCAGCAGATCCGTTATCTTTTCCATGGTTTCTTCATCCCAGTAGCCCCCAATGTTTGAAAAATTTGGGTTCTCCTCTGTCCCAATGTTGACCTTCCAAATTTTCAATGGTTGATTCATTGGATTTGTAGGTACATCAGGTGCTATGACGTCCCGACTACCTTCTGTCTCTGGAATATTGATGTTCCATTGATCATCACCATCATTCGGTCCTCCCATCACATTGCAGCAATCCATCATCGACTGCATCAGACATCTCCGATGCGGATCCAATGGATATGCAACTGGAACTACCTTCATAATATTGTCACGTATGCGCTGTAGTGCACTATGAATAGATGGACTGGTATCCACAAAAATGAAGGTGTGATTGAAGAAAATCGTTAACTCTTCCCAAGTAGTGATCTCTCTGCGCAACTCCACTGATACATACGATGACCGTGAAATCTCATCCAATGTGTGGACAAAAGAATGGACTCACTCATCCTTTGGTCACAAGGCCCACATGGTCTGACATGTGATTATATGACCACCTGGATCATTCCTCCTGTCATACTTACTTAATCTGCCTTGCACGTCATTTTCCACCTTGCACAACATCTTTGACTTTGCGCAGCATCACGGATGTTGCGCAACTAATTTACTCCAAAACTACCTACCAATAGTAACTGAGAAAGAATTCCTTATTTTCATTTATGCCATCAATAAGTTCCGACACTATATCACCAGGAATTCTACTTTCATCCACACTAATCACTCATCTATCAAATATTTTATAAACAAACCTATTACTAATTCTGGAGTGACTAGGTGGTTGTTGTTACTGCAAGAATTTGATATTACTATCATTGATAAACAAGGAATGAAAAATGTTGTTGATGATTTTATTTCTAGACTAACAAAAAATGACAATAATTATTCAGTTGAGGATTATTTTCCTAATGAAAATTTATTTGCAGTTTCAGCTCACCCACCATGGTATGCTAATATTACTGATTATCTTGTTGTAGGGAAGTTTCCAATGCACCTATCAAAGAGGGAAAGAAGGATAATTGTGCGGCAAAGTTCCAGGTAATGTTGCATAGAGGGATATCTCTTTTACACATTCATAGCTCTGTATATCATAGGATGTGTAAGGGAAGATGAGGTCCACGATATCTTGAAAGAATGCCATGATGAACCATGTGGAGGATATTTTTTCAACAAAAGAACTAGACATAAGGCACAAAGAATGGGTTATTTCTGGCCCACCTTGTTTCAAGATGCAAAAAGGTATGTGCAAGTCTATGATATCTACCAAAGGATGGGTCAACCCAATAGGTTGGATGGAATGCCAATTCAACCATAGTTGGTGGTGGAACCTTTTGATAAATAGGACCTAGATTTTGTAGCACCCATTAACCCTCCTTCGAAATAGAAAGTTTATATTTTGGTTTGTACAAACTACATGACCAAATAGGTGGAAAATACAACTCTTGTGAGAGCAACCGATCAAGCTCTTATAGATTTCATGTATGAAGAAATTTTTACTTGCTTTGGGGTGCCTAAAGAAATAGTAATAGATGGAGGATCCTAGTTTGTATCTTGTAAAATGGAGGTTCTTCTGCATAAATACCATATCCAACACATGATCACTTCAGCTTATCATCCACAGGATAATCGCCAAGTGGAAATCACTAATAAAGTAATTGAATATATCCTCAAAAGTACAGTGAAAAGTCATCGCAGAGATTGGGCCGAGAGACTCCTTGAAGCACTATGGGCATAGCGGACTACATGGCATAATACCACAAGATTCTCTCCTTATGAGTTGGTATATGGAAGAATGCAGTATTCCCTGTTGAAGTTGAAATCAAGACTTTGAGAACAATGATAGAAGCAAATTTAGATCTGACAAAATCTCAAAAGGACTGACTAAATCAATTGAATGGAATCGATGAGAAACGTGCAGTTGTTGTGCATCAGACTTCAGTGGTTCAACAACAATGCTCCAGATGGCAGGACATATTCATTAAGAAGAGGACGTTCCGTGAGGGAGATTGGGATTTATTATATGTTTCATGGTTCAAGAAGGATTTCAAGGGTAAACTACGCACTAGATGGTTGATAACTTACAAAGTGGATACGGTATTTGACAATTGTTCTGTTCGATTGACCATGATTGATGAAAATCAAATCCCACTCTTTGCTAATGGCCATTGATTGCAGATCTATAATAATCTACTCTCAAGGGATGCATTTGTCTCACATGTTGTTGCTGATCCAAACTATCAATTGGTACAAGAACATGAGTCTCCTCATGTTTCTCTTACCCATTAATATTTTACATATTTCCACAAGAATTTTTACATAAATAAATCTGTTTTTTTTTGTTTCATAGATTTCTTGATATTTTTTTAGTTAGTTAAACTTTTATTGGTTTGGTTAGAAAATTTGTACACAGGAATAAATGTAAGGGATCTGATTGGAAACGAGCAGTCGTAATGGGACAATTGATTGCGGAAATCGTAAATGATCCTTTGTAGATGCTGAACAATCACTCATGAAGATGTATGAAGAAGAAACATGGATTTTTGACAAGTTCTTTGGGAATTGATAATTTCTCTACCATTTGTCGAAACTCCACCAATTTCTCCACCATATGCTGAAACTCCACTAATTTCTTCGCTATCTATCGAAACTCCACCAATTTTTCCACCATCTATCGAAATTTTGCTAATTTCTCTACTATCTATCGAAATTCTGCTAGTTTCTCTGCTATCTCCTAAGAATATGCTAATTTCTCTGCCATCTCTCCAAAACTCCGCCATTTTATCCATTTTTTGTTGAAACTCTGCCAATATTTCCGTTTGGACAAACTTTATTCACATTCCCTTTTGCGGCTGAACCTTGTTAATATTTATGTTGAAAATATGCTATATTTTCGTTCAAATCTTCATCAACTCTTATGCTTCTTTCTAAAACTCCACTAATTCTTCGCTGGAACACTGTCAATCCTCCTATTAAACTGATTAAACTCCAGCAAAATTAGTGGAAATCTTATAGTGCTTGTTTGATAAACAACATTGCATCTGTTACAGTTTTTCAAAAATGAAGTTGTCGATCCGCCAAAAAAACCACTTATGAATGCTGGCATGGACACATTCTGGGATATGAGCCAGCTAAATTTAAGAAGCCGCATGCAAAGATCTATCTTCATCAATTGATTGGACAATAAGGGTAGGCCACCATGAAGGCTGACGATTCATCATGGTAAGTATGGAGGTATGAGTTCTAATCATAAGTATGACAAGGCATAAAGTGGAAGAATAATCATGATTATATTACGTTTGTACATCCCTTTGAACAAACTCTAACCAATATACTTAGAAGAAATGCTGCATAATTACTCATTTCCTGTACCTAGTGACTGCTTCCAATACATGCGACAATTTGTGGCATGAGTCTATTCCATGGCTATACCAACTTTCCAAAAATAGCAGACAAATCTCATTTTTCATTGTTGATCCTACTTGTTGCAACGCCAACATCCAAATTGGGGAATTTTTCATTTTCAACATCTGAAATTTCAAAAGAAAAACATTATGGGTGGGTTTTTAGTCCGTCATGAGCCTCAAACAACGGAAAGCAGAGGAATAGAGAAGCTTTCAGTATCTTTGAGGAGGATGGATGGATGGTATACTTTGAGAGATTGAATGGCTTCCACAAGGAAATGACATTACAATTCACCATGAATATGAGGGGAAACCACTCAATGGCTAAGGGTTACAGAATTGAAGCCTCAGACCAAGCAATAACAGAAGTTATAGGGATACCTAGAATTTGGAGGACGTGGTTTGACGGAAAGAAGGCCAAGCTCAATGCAATAGATAATTTCCTTGCAGCGGGGGAAAGTTTTCATCCTACGGGATTAGGAACAACACTGGAGAGTTTACCCTGGCCATGGGACCAGGTGGAAATATTCTTGAAGAAGTCAATAACATGTGAAGGTAGGTACCAAAGTGTATATACATATGATGTTTTCTTGCCTTCTCATCTATGCCATGGTACACTGGTTAACATGCCTTACTACCTCAAGAGGACATTAAAAAACATGGCACATTATGCAAGAGGGTCTCAACATCCCCAAGCTTATATCACCAACCATGAAATTATCAAATTATTAATAGTATGGGCCCTTGAGCGAAGAAACCAAACCTGGGATCAATTTGTTGATGGGGCCATGATAAACCATGTGGTTATAGAACACGAAGATGATGAGGAGGAAGATGACAATCAGAGCATGTCAAATGAAGTTGGGGAAGTGATGGGGAATACGAGGAAGATGAAAATGATCTAGCATGGGGTTTAGAGGAAGTTGTAACAATGGATGGGTCTCAGTTTATAAACCCTTAAGAACCTGTAGGAAGCTTAGTCCACCAACTAGAGACCAATGTTGAATAAACGTGGGAGAAAATGGAATCCTAGGAGGGATTGATTCAGGATATTGAATCCTCTCCTGAACTAAAGAGGGATAATTCAAGAGGTTCAATTTTCTGTTGTACCGAGACAAGAATCCAGTCAGAAAAAGGAAGGATCATCCTAGAAGGATGATTATCCTTTCTTTGTTTTAGAAGAATTCAAAGTAGTTGAAGAATTATTTACTTCTCTCGCGCCACACATAAACAAGCGGAGGTCATGCACCCAAAAATAGTCACTCATCCCATCCAAGAAAATAAATACTAGAGTCATTGTTGCAACAAAGGCAATGAAAGGAGCCGATACACAATAACTTGTTGCAAAAGGGGGTCAATTGCAAATATAAATCCTCCTCTTGGAAAATGATTTGCTGAAGCAAGAGGTACAAGTGTTGAAGGAATAGCTTCAAATATTGAAGGAAACATTAAGGAATTAGAAAATTCAGAGACTCAACACATTGGATGAAGTAACTGACCAAGTGGGAAACCTTCCTTCTGAAGTAGAGAGTTTAAAGCATGATGAATTGGAGTGCCTTGAATGTGGCTATATCTTCAAAAGTTCATGGTATAAAGTCACAATCATGAGACAAGAAAAATATGTTGAAACAGCAGAACCAACAACACAAAAAAATATGTTGAAACAAAAGAACCAACAACATAGGGGAAAGTTGTTGAGGCATCAGATCTAGTGATTCAAAGAGTGGATGCTGAAAAACAAGAACCAACTATCCAAGAAGAAGTTGTTGAACCATAAGAACCAATGGCATATAAAGAGGTCACTGTGATCCTTAAGCCAGAATGTCAAGAGTAAGTTGTTGAAACACTGGCATAACAAGAAATTGATGAGATTTCTAAATTATTGGGTCAAAAAGGAGTTGCTGAAACAGTGGCACAAGAGGAAGTTCCCAAGGTCCCTGAAGCATTATGTCAAGAAGGCAATGTTGAAACAATAGCACAGCAATAAATTGTTGTGACCTATGAATTAATGGTGCAAGAGGAAGTTGTTGAAATTCATAACTCACATTTTCTTGAAAAAATGGAGGATAATGGAAAAGCTTGGGAACCACAAGAGATCATTAAGCTGGATACCAGGGATGAAGAAGACACGAGGGATGTAGGAAATCAGGAGATGGAAAATTAGCTTTCACTGCTAAAGCTCAAAATAAGCAAGTGGAAATATTGTGATGCCCAGTGCAAGGAAGGAATGATCCCTATTCATGAGCATAGGAAGGATATTAAAGATATTAGAGAAAAGTGGGTTGCGGAACTAATTTTCCAGAAATTTTGTTGGGAGAGGCTAAAAGAAGAGCTGAAAGAATTAAGGAAGTTCAAGAATATGTAGGAGGAGAAGGAGAAAATGTACACCTTAATTCAAGAATTGCTAAGCTACAGAGTTCCATCACCCTCCTATTCTATATTTATCTTTGATTAGATGAATCTATTCAAAATGAAATATCTAAAGGAAGGTAAGCCTTATCATATTATGACAACCCCTCAATTTTTGGATAACTTCACTTGGAGCGATTTTCCTGGGAAGAATCTATTATGTGAGATCTATCTACATAATATGACATGTTTCATTGATTTCCAATCTAACTATGTTCCTCACATAGGGGATATTCATATGATCGCATTCACCTCTTTTGTCACTAATCACATGAATTGGTGGAATGCTTCTCAGACTCTTCAAAAGAATGAGGAAAATTCCACTCTTTGGATTCGAACTGAACCTCAGTCCCATGCATCCCTGATTGAAAAAAATGAAGGATACCTTTCATCTCCTAAAAAGGTTAATTATTTATTAACATTCCACTAGGAGTTTATTTCTACCTGTGTCAACATGATCTCTCAGCAGGAGCCTTATGCTTTGGAAGGATGCAAGCATCGGTAGGAAGCCTCTTCCACATCCTTACGAGTAAAGGATCGAATTTTTTTGAAAATTTCAAGTATGCCTTGTCTCGAGTGCCAAGATATATTAAATGCATGGAAATGTGTGGGCCAATACGGTTGGGGTTGAAGTTCAGATTTCCACTTATATGGCTATCTGAGAGGCAGTATAAGAGAATCTAAAAAATGACCAAGAAAGCAGAGAAGAATTGTTGGGATAATTTAAAATTTTCATAAAATACGCTTCATCACATTTGAACTCCTTCGTTGATCTGGTGAGGACACAGATCTAACAATCCTCATGGATTTCGTAGATTCAACTAGAAGGTGAGTTAATGTTCTGGATGGGAGCAAAATTTCATTACGAAATAGTTTACTGACAACATGGACGGTCCAGATCAGTCAAGAGAAATTACAAAATCCGATCTCGAGAAGATCGATGGTGGTGGATTATTTCTGCACAGAGAAAAGGGGAGATCCAAAAAACACATTTGGTCATAGATCAACATTTAGGGTTGAATCCACAAGGAAAACATACAGTAGGGATGATTTCTACACAATAAAAGTGAAGATCCACAAATTTGCATTTCATCATAGATCAACGGTTAGGATTTAATCCGTGAGGAAATCTATGGTGGTGAATGATTTATGCACAAGAAAAGTGAAGGTACACAATACACATTAGATTGAAGATCGAAGGTTAGAAATACATCCATAAAAGATAAACGGTGGAGAAATATTAGTGAGGAAAGCGGAAGATGGAGAATTGTGAAAGCGATGTTTGAGTTTTTGAGAACCCACATTCTGCATCCTACGATTTGTAATATCGACAGTCAAAAAGACATCTGTAAAAGGTCGATGATGTGGAAATATTAGTGTGAAAAGTGGAAGACGACGAATTGTGAAAGAAATGTTTGAGCTTTTGAGAACCCGCATTCCGCAACCCCCGATCTAGAAGATCCACGGTCATGAGACATTCGTAAAATATCTATGGCGCGGAAATATTGTTTTGGAAAGTGGAAATTAGGAAATGATATTTTGAAAAAGTCACATATCTAATATCCAATTTCCACCTCATATCAATAGTCACAAAGATATTAACGGAGATCAACGGCGTGGAACAGTTGAGGAAGAAAGCTAAGAGCGAAAATACATTTTGAGAAAATGTCACAGTTCGACAATCCACATACTATATCCGATATTAGATCTACGGTAAGGAAGAAGCCCGATATAAAATCAACAGCTCAACATGGTTGCGGACATGCAGAGTTTTGATGGTCACAACTAGAATATTAAACAACAAATGAACTAACAAGGAATTAGCTTAGTTGTTTTGAAGAGGCACGAGCAAAGAATGAAATGATGCAATGGTGAAGAGATGCGTCTACAAGAAGCATGAAGGTATTTATTGACATAATAATTGAAGGAAAGAACTTGTCTCTGTGATTGCGAATGACAGATTCCAAGAAGTGAATAGCAGACTGATAAAAATTAGTCTAGGGTGACAGGGTGGCGCTAGGGCAGGCTATAAGTCTGAGAAGGGTGTTTAATCATCCTTGTCTGTTGTAGTAGGTAGAAACCCAGGGTGTTGGAGCATCCTTGTATTTTGTAGTGGGAAGAAATGTAGGGTGTTGGAGCATCCTTATCTGTTGTAGCAAACAGAAACCCGGGGTGTTGCGACATCCTTTCTGTAGCAAAAAATAAATAAATTATGTAGATTCATCTTATTAATGAGTTTGAATTGGTGGTTTTCTCTCTGAAGTTTCCATGATAAATTTTTTTTCTTAACCTGTTTGATTCATTTTGTGTTTTTTGTTTTAAAAGAAAAAGAAAATATTGATTTACGCCCCCTCTCAGTATTGTGGGATAATTCAACAATTGGTATCATAGCAGGTTCCTTCATCACAGTTTAACCACTGGAAGGTAGATCCTATTTAAAACTACTCTGGATCAAAAAACCTCCATTGTTCACAGGAGAAAATTATGCTTACTAGAGTGTGAGAATGAAGTGCCATTTGATGTCCCTTGGATGGAATGTTTGGGATGCAATTGTAAATGAATATAAGATAGATGACCAAGAACATACAGATAGTGTGGAACTAGGTAAATATGAAGGTAATTCCAAAGCCCTAGATGCAATCCTGAGTGGGTTGAAAAAATCTGTATTTACAAAATTTATGCGATGCAAGACTACCAAACTAGCCTGGGATAAGTTAAAAATTATCTATGAAGGAGCATGTAAAGTCAAAGAATTGAAGCTTCAGACATATAAAGGGAAGTTTGAGAGACTTAAAATGAAATAATAATAAAATATTGGGGAATAACTTCTAAGAGTAGATGAGGTTGTCAATGCTATTAGAGGTCTTGGAGGAAAATTAAAAGAGAAAGAAGATGTGAGAAAGGTATTAAGAACGTTGTCGATGAAATATGACTCAAAATTATCCACCCTAGAAGAACGAGATGATCTTGACTAGGTGACAGTAGATGAACTACATGGAATCCTCATTGCATATGAGATGAGAATGGGACTAAATGAATCCTAAAGGAAAGAAGCAGCATTTAAAGCCTCATACAATAATCAAACAAAGAACCTAGATTATGAGGAAGCTATTTTTATTAAAAAACTTGAGAAGGGTACTGGAAAAGATAAAGGAAAGTTACCCCTAAAATTTTTCAACTATGGAAAAATTTGGCATTTTTCTTCAAAATATACTTACCCTAAACAAGATGATAGTGATGAGAGAGAAACCTCAAAATTCAAAAAAGGAAAAGCAGTAAACAAGAAGAAGTCCTACGAGAAAAAGAAAATTGTCTACACCATGGAAGATAGTGAAGATGTAGATACAAGTGAAGATGAGGAAACTGAGATTCTATTCATGGGTCTAGATACTCAAGCTTCAAATGGTAACTTAGATGAAGAAGGAGAAGTAGACTTAAGAGCTTAACTTGTTAGCGCTCTTGAAGAACTTGAGAAATGTAGGAAAAAGAGAAAACATTCAAGTCATATCATTAGTGAGTTGGAAGCTCAACTTCTATATTCCAAAAGGATCGAGGAGGATCTAAACCCACAACTCAAAAGAATAATACAAGAATATGAGAAACTTGAAGAAGAGATAATACAATTCAAGAAAAAGCTTGATGAAGGATCTGTCAAATAAAAGTCTGAAAATAGCTCAAGGATTCTAGATGACATCCTGAATAGCCAAATAGAATCAAGTGATAGATTTGGCTTGAGTTTTAACAAAGAAAAGAAACCAGAATGTTTCTCTTTCACTAATCAAGGAGGAAACAAGAAAAGTTATGCTGAAGCACTAAAGAGTCCAGTGAAAAAGGAAGAGAGCAAGAGAAATGCCCCAAACTCTGAAGATAAAAACAGAAATAATGTGGTTCTTAAGAGACCAAATAGATATCTGCAGATCTTTTTAAATCACTGTTACTCCTGTAATAACTTTGTTCATAAAGCCTTAAATTGCATAGCTAATGGAAAGGTTCTTGAATACAAGAAGAAGTTATCAAGTAATAAACCAAAAGGAAATCATAACCTTTTTACACTTCTTCAAAAATATGACATAGAGTGTTACAAATGTAATAACCATGGACATGGCAAGATATTGTAAACTGATGACTCCTACAAAGAATACTGTTGCAATTAAGTCTAAAGACACAAAACAAAAGAAGTATTGGAGGGAAAAGGAAGAAAATGAAAGTTCCATAATTTATCTATGTGCAACAGAAAATAAAAACCTATGGCACTTGGACAACTGGTGTTCAAATAATATAACCGATGACCCAAAAAAAATCATAACACTAAAAGATAATAAGGGTAAAGTCACTTTTGGAGACAATTTGTCTTCCAAGACAATTGGCAAAGGAACAGTTGTTGTTAATAACAAGATCAAAGTAGAAAATGTATTACTAGTATAAAATCTCAAGCCTAATCTCCTCAGTGTAAGTCAAACATGTGATCAAGGCCACATCTGTATTTTTGATTCAAATAAATGTGAAATCAGGAAGAGTTGTTGGCATGGCTATAAGAAATTCAAACAATGTGTACATCCTAGAAATGAAAATCAATGTTACTCAAGTATGGTTGATGAAAGTTGGTTATGGCATAGAAGGTTGGGACATTTAAATTTTGAAAATCTTGTCAGAATAAGTAAGAAGGAAGCTGTAAGGGACTTTCCTAAAATTGTAAAACCTCTTAACTCAGTTTGTAAACATTGACAACATGGGAAGCAAACTAGAGGCAGTTTTAAAACAAAAGAAAGTATGACCTCACATCCTTTGGAAATAGTGCACACAGATCTCTGTGGACCAACAAGAACTAATATCCTATAAGGGAAATATTATTTAATGTTTCTTATTGATTATTACACAAGCATGACTTGGGTGACATTTCTCAAAGAAAAATTAGAAGCCTTTCAGAAGTTCAAAATATTCAAAGCAATGGTTGAAAATGAGACACATGTGAAAACCAAATGCCTTAGATTCGAAAATGGGGGAGAGTTTAATTCAAATGATTTCAATGAGTTTTGTGAGACACATGGAATTAAGAGACAATTTTCAACTACAAAAAATCCTCAGCAGAACGACATTGTTGAAAACAAAAATAGAACTGTCCAAGAGGCTACCAGAACAATGCTAAATGAAGCAAACCTGTCATATGCATATTGGAAAGAAGTAGTATACACAACTGTCTATATACTTAATAGAGGACAAATAAGAGTGAATAAGGACAAGAAACCTTATGAACTATTGTATGGAAGACCAACCTCAATCAAATATTTCAAAGTATTTGGCAGTAATTGTTACATTAAAAGGAACATGGATGACCTTGGCAAGTTTGAATCTAGGACTAATGAAGGAATATTTCTAGGATATTCATCCACCTAGAAGGCATATAGAAGCTACAATAAAAGGTTACACAAGATTGTATAAAGTGCAGATGTAAGAGTAGATGATATAAAACCAAGAAGAGAAAGAAGCCATGACAGTGTTGAAAATACAAATAATGAAGAAAAGGAAGAGTTGCAAGAGGACGAAATTACTCATGATGAAGAAGAAGGAATAGAAAAGGAAGATACACAGGAAAGTGAAGAAGACTCCCCAGGACCTGATACAAAAACTCCATCTAGAAGGATACAAAAGAATCATCCAGAAACACAAATCATAGGTGATAAAAATGTTGGAGTCAGTACAAGGAGACAACTAACATTTAATGAACAATCCCTACTCTCAATAATGGAACCTAAGAATTTTACAGAAGCAAGAAATAATAATGAATGGATCAAATCCATGAATGAAGAATTAGATCAAATTGAGAAAAAAAGACCTGGGAACTTGTCCCAAGACCTAAAGATAAAAATGTTATAGGGACCAAATGGGTGTTCAAGAACTAATTCAATCAGGATGGTCAAGTGATAAGGAACAAGGAAATATTAGTGTGTAAAGGGTATGATCGGGCAGAAGGGATTGATTTTGAATAAAATTATGATCCTGTTGCAAGACTTGAAGCAATTAGAATGTTTCTAACACTCTCATGCCATAAAAAATTTAAAGTGTATCAAATGGATGTTAAGTCTATGTTTTTGAATGGAAAAATAGAAGAAGAGGTTTATATTGAACAACCTAAAGGTTTCCTATTATAAGAAAATAGAGACTATGCTTTCACACTAAAAAATGCACTCTATGGTCTCAAACAAGCTCCAAGGACCTGGTTTTCAAGGCTAGACAACTATTTAAAACAACAAGGATTTAAGAAAGGGGTCACTGAAAGTAATCTCTACTTAAAAATTGAAGATGAAAATATGGTCATTATTGTTGTTTATGTAGATGACATCATATTTGGAAGCAATTTACAAACAGTAAGTGTAAACTTTGCTTCTGAAATGAAGAAGGAATTGGAAATGTCAATGTTGGGTGAACTAACATTCTTCTTGGGGTTGCAAGTTTACCAAACAGACAAAGGAATATTTATCTCTCAAACTAAGTACATAAAATACATTCATAAAATATTTAAGATGGAAGACTCCAAGCCAGTTAGTACTCCTATGATCACAGGGTGAAAATTAAGCAAGGACAATGAATCTATGGAAGTGGATCATACCATGTATGGATCCATGATAGGAATCATGTTGTATGTAACAACTACAAGGCTAGATGTAATGCAAGCTATAGGTTTGGTTGCTAGGTTCCATTCAAGTTCCAAAGAAACACATGTAACTGTAGTAAAAATAATTTTCAAATATTTGAAAGGTACTATGGATTATGGGTTATGATACCCAAAGAGTCAAGAATTTATTTTAAAAGCATTTACTGATGCAGATTAGGAAGGAATTGTTGATGATCGAAAAAGTACTAGCGGAGCAACATTCTTCTTAGGAAATTGTTTGGTTTCATGGTTAAGTAAAAAAAAAACTTCCATTTCACTCTCCACAATAGAGGCCGAATATATTGTTGTTGCATCATGTTGGACCCAGGTCATTTGGATGAAACATACACTAGAATACTTACTTATGAAGTATGAGCACCCAATAATAATAAATTGCGATAATACTAGTGTCATAAACATGTCAAAAAACCTGTCATGTACTCCAAGACAAAACAAATACCAATAAAATATCACTTTCTAAGAGAACAAGTATCCCAGAAGGTTGTCAAACTAGAGTACGTTGACACAAAAGAATAGGTTCTTGACATTTTCACCAAGACACTACCTAAGGAATCCTTTGAGAACATTAGACAGAAGATGGGAGTGATTCCCTTTCAAAAGTTATAGAGGAGGAAGCACAATCTCAGGGGGAGCTTTCAGAAACAAGAAAGACAGGAAATCGTCAATGGCATAATAGGTTATCATTTGTCATTGTTGTCAAAGGGGGAGAAGGTTTAGATATTTCCATCAATGCCAAAGGGGGATTGTGTTGAGAATATAAGTTGTCATTGATGTCAAATGGTTTCACATATGAGAAAGGAATAACCAATAGATATGGTAGCAGGATGAATTCAAAAATGACACAAAGGAAAATCAGTACTGAGTAATTAGGGATTTTGAGAGTGAGAGAAGACAGAGAGTGACTGATCGACCATTGTAAGGATCGACGATGAATATGTAGGAATAATTCTATGTAGGTATTAATGGTTGAGATCATGGTAGGAGAGAATCCACGACTGTGGTTGAATTTCGCAAGTTGAATTGTGAATGAGATAAATTGATAATCCTCATTCATATGCTTGAAGATCGTGCGGTGGATATTAAATGTGGAATAAGATCAACGGCTAAAGAAGATTCCTATGATAGAAGAGTGAGGAGGATAAAAGGTGATTCAGGTTGTGAAATGAGAAACTAATCACTAGAAATTGGATTGAGATCAACGACCAAAATCGATCATTAAGATATATCAATGGTGCACAACAATTTCGCTAAGAGGAGTTGCACGGTTTCGAAAATTTTTGATGTGTGCAATTTTTTCATAAAATCCGCTTCATGACATTTGAAGTCCATCATTTATTTGGTGAGGACACATATCTAACGGTCCTCATGGATTTCGTAGATTCAACTAGAAGGTGATTTAACATTTTGGATGGGAGCAAAATTTCATTGAGAAATAGTTTACTTATAACGTGGAGGGTCTAGATCAGTCAAGAGAAATTATGAAAGCCAATCTTGAGAAGATCAATGGCGGTGGATGATTTCCACACAAAGAAAAGGGGAGATCCACAAATACACATATGATCATAGATCAATGGTTAGGGTTGAATCCACAAGGAAAATCTACGACGAGGAATGATTTATGCACAAGAAAAGTGAAGATCCACAAATCCTTATTTCATCATAAATCAACGGTTAGGATTTAATCCGCGAGGAATTCTACGGTGGTGAATGATTTCCACACAAGAAAAGTGAAGGTATGCAATCCAAATTAGATTGAAGATCGAATATTAGAAAGACATCCATAAAATATCGATGGTGTGGAAATATTAGTGCAAAAAGCGGAAGGTGAAGAATTGTGAAAGCAACGTTTGAGTTTTTGAGAACCCACATTCTGCATCCCGCGATCCAGAAGATTGACGATGTGGAAATATTAGTGTGGAAAGTGGAAGACAGAGAATTGCAAAAGCAATGTTTGAGTTTTTGAGAACCTGCATTCTGTAACCCACGATCTGGAAGATCGACGGTCAGGAGAGATCCGTAAAAGATCAACGGTGCGGAAAGATTGGTTCAGAAATTGGAAATCAAGAAATGATATTTTGAAAAAGTCACATATTCGATATCTGATTTCCACCTCAAATCGATGGTCATGGAGAGCTTGACGGAGATCAACGGTGTGGAACAGTTGAGGCGAAAATGTAAGCACGAAAAGACATTTTGAGAAAATGTCACAGTTCAGAAATCCGCATACCACATCTGATCTTAGATCTGTGGCCATGAATAATCCCAATATAAAATCAACGGCTCAGTATGGTTGCAGAGATGGAGAGTGCTCAAGGTCATGACTGGAATATTAAACAACAAATTGACTAACAAGGAATTAGCTTAGTTGTTTGGAAGAGGCATGATTGAAGAATGAAATGACGCAATGGTGAAGAGATGCATCTACAAGAAGCGTGAAGGTATTTATTGATAGAATAATTGAAGAAAATAACTTGTCTCCATGATTATGAATGACAAGTTCCAAGAAGTGAATAGAATACTGATATAAATTAGTCTGGGGTGGCACTAGGGCAGGCTATAAGTCTACAAAGGGTGTTGTAGCATCCTTGTCTGTTGTAGCAGGCAGAAACCCAGGGTGTTGGAGCATCCTTGTCTATTGTAGCAGGAATAAATCTAGGGTGTTGGAGCATCCTTGTCTATTATAGCAGACAGAAACCCAGGGTGTTGTTGCATCCTTTATGTAGCAGCAGATAAAGCAATTTTGTAGATTCATCTTATTAATGAGTTTGAATTGGTGGTTTTCTCTTTGAATTTTCCACGATAAAATTTGTGTCTTAACATGTTTGATTCATTTTGTGTTTTTTATTTTAAAAGAAAAATACAATACTGATTCACCCCCCCTCTCGGTATTGTGGGATAATCCACCATGCTTATGATTATAGATTTGATTGCTTGTAATGAGGACTTGTGATGAATTTATGAGAAATAAGTGAAGACATTAGGGAATCTAGGAATATTGGCTTGTTGATACATGTGGGCACCGAAGTACTTGGAAACAGTTTCACATCTCCATGGTTCAGTTTGGATCGCTGCTAAAATAGCTTAGGTTATTGACCTACACAACCAGCTAAAACTCGTTCAACATTGGATCGGTTCCAGTTGTAAAGGCACAATTTATTATGCAACTGAATTCATTCTAATGTAACAATAATTGTAACTATTTCTATTTTTCTGCATTGTATATTCGACAACCTAAAGATCAGAGCTATTCATGGCTTCCTGAATTAAGGAACATGAACTGTCTTGTCTCAGTATATATGGGAAGATGAATTCATACAGAAGGTTAGGGTTATTTTGGGAGAACTTGTAGCAGGAGTGAAGAACTATGTAATTGAGATTCATTATTGATGAAAGAAACAACATTTTATTTTTTATTGTGTATTAAGTTTTGAGATCCTGTAGCGACATCTCTGTTAAAAGGATAGGGCCCACCTTCTCCTAGAGGTGACGCGATTAGTTAGTTTTTGTTTTCTTTGATCCTTTAGCTCCCTTTGGTGTGAAATTCCAAATTAGATTACTTTCTTTTCTGCAACAGTTTGGTTAATTAGCATAGAATTTAATTGATTAAGAATCCCTTGCATTGATTGAATGGTGTGAGTATTAAGAATATGATTTCCCTTCATTAGTTGATTGTTGAAACAATCAACTGGGTAGTGTAACATTTCTTTATGCAAGTGTGTTGTTTATTATTAATTTTACAGTTGCGCTCTACTACTGCGTATTACTATTGTTAAATCCTATTTGGTAAAGTATTGAACAGGTAGATTACACATAGATTTACAGAGTACAAGAAGGGTTGATTCCTTTTATGATCGAACACTGCAAGTATGATTTAATTTATTCTAGGATGGCGTTTTAGGATTTAACTTATTGAAAAATCAAATTTTCTAAAAATATTTTGAGCAGTTAATCCCGTAGATGATGACATGGAAGGCGAGTGAAATTTATTAATCTATCATCGTCAATGTGTTGATTGAATTTAGATTGAGAAGTTGGTAGAGCATATATTAGAAATTAGATAGATTGGGTGTCTTTTCATTTATTAATCAGTTAATGAATTGTTTACACATAGACTTTGCTTAATTACCTTTGAAACAATGAGACTTCCCTAGGTTGGCATTTTATAATGAGTACTTTGTTATTAACTCTAAATTAATAGGAAATTATAGTGACCAACAATGACACTCAGGAGACTATGATTTACAACTTGATCCACTGATTACTTCAAGTGCAGTATGATAGAGAATCATAGCTTGATAAATTGGAAGTTTGATGTTTCCCCATTACCAATAGTAGTAAATCTTTCTCCTCAATTTAGTGACAACCCCACTTCATGGACCCCTCCTCATAAAGACTTCATTAAATTAAACTTTGATGGTGCCTCCAAAGGAGACCTCGGACCAAATGGGTATGTAGGAGATTTTAGAAACCATATAGGTCAAATTTTTGACATATTTGTAGGGTACTTAGGTCATGAAACCAATAATAGAGCATAACTTCCAGGACTCCTCCACAATAATAGAATAGATCTAAGTCAAAGATATGCCAATCTTGTGATTGAAGGAGATTCAACAATCATCATTGGAACATGTCAAAAGATTATCAATGGTAGTCCCCCTTCTAAAGTCTCTTCTCATTGCAGACTGACAACCAATGTGGACTCCATCCATCTAAGCTTCAAATTTAAATTATTATAATCTCCCATGTGAAGCAGGATTCCAATCATTTGGATAATCAACTGGCCAATGTAGGAGTTCAAAACACAGATCACTACTTCAATCAACCTTGATCTAAAGACACCAACACTACCCTCTTCACTGATTGCATAAATTTGGCCTTATAGGACTATTCTTCCCTAGATGGGGAGCCATCACAACATATTTGATACTATGGGAGTTATTACCTCCATTCTATCCACTTCCTTCACTTAGGTTATTGTACTAGAAATGGTTATCGACACAATAAAATGAGATATGAAGCTCAACAACATTGGTGGTAATCTGATGTGAATTATATGGCATGGCATGGAGGTCGCTTGACACATCCTTTCATATGGATATGGTTTAATTTTGGCAATGGGTGGTTAGAATTATTTTATTCTTCCTTTCAAGAGTGAAATATTTAAGGTGATGGTTCAACTAGAAGCATTAATCCTAGGTTTTGTCAATCCAACTCCATCTAGTGAGGAGATCCCTGCTATAGTCTTTTTCATAGCTCCATTACTATTTGGTTTGGTCGTAGAGGTAGTACTTTGGAGGATGGTTTCCAATCATGGAGGTGGTGTATGATAAGGAGAAAACCCATTAGTACCCCTACCCATTATAAGTGAAGAGAAAACTCCTAAAAAAGAATCTCAATAATATTTTAGGGAATATTCTCTAGATAGGTAGGCCCTTATGCATCAACTAGAATTGAGTTTTAGTTTATCTATGATGTTCTATTTTTTATGATCATCAAGATTTTAGTTTTTTTTTTGCTTTTATATGGAAAACCAAATTCAGTATGATTTTTTTTTTTGGCCAAACAAGGCATGGTTTCCCACTAGGTAGACCGTACTAGTAAATTTCATTTGTATAAGACCTCTCTTTAATTTTTATCTTTTGACTTTGACTACCTACTGCCAATCGGGTTTCCTTTCAAGAATATTGGCCAATGTGGACTGATTTTCTTGTACAATTGCTCCTTTATTTAAAGTATTTTGATATTACAAAAAAAATAAACTGAAATAATTTTACAAATTATAAAAAATAAATTATTATTCTTCATCTTTATTCACATATCTAATTCCAAATATTAAACTAGTATTTGTTGTTTTGAATTATAAACCATCACATCTTATTTTATATAATGTACAAGTAATTGATTTGAAATGGATTCTAATAAGATAAATTGTTGTAACACTCATTAACTAAGTACAGTTCAACAATTAACAAAAATTAAAATAATGAAAGATAATGCAAGTAATAAAAAATTAAATGAAAGAAAATAGAGGGAAAAGTTAACTAAAAGAAATAAAGGAGAATGTAAAATAAAAGGACAATGACAGTTCCCCTTTCCATATACCTACCTATGCTTCATAATTATAACCAATATTAACATGCAAAATATAAAATTTCACAGTAAACCAAGAAACTTACCTGTGATTTTGTAATGAAAGGAGGTCATTTTTCTCTAGAGCTACAGAATACGTGGAATGCCTCTTCAAGAGCCTCCAAGTTCTCTCCAATGCTCTTTTATCCATGGCATCACTATCAATTAAATACCAAAATTCTAAACTCTCAAAAATTATGAATATGCATCACAATTTCCTCAACGGGTATAAATGGTGGCCTAATAAATGCACAAAAGTTGCCTCCAGTCCCAATTCACAACTAATTACCCCTCAGAACCCACCAAAACCTCCTCGCCACCAGCCAACGCAAAATATTTGGTGCCAATGGTCTATTGGACTGGTTATTTGTCACCAATAGTATGCTTCGATTGGTTATTTGGATCCAACGGGCTGCTTGAGTAGTCATATTCAGGAATTAGAGGATGAAATATCTATGAGTTTAGGAAAATCGACCATGAATGTCATCAAGAAGAGGTGGGTCGAGAGTTGTATTGCACATAGTTTTTTGTTTTAGAATTTAAATTTTCATATATGTGTTTTATTTTTATTATTATTATATTGTGTTGGATCTTATTGGCATCCTCGGATATGACAACAGTGGATAATTCACTTCAAATGAATTCAACAAGTACTATGAAGAGCATGGAATAAAGAGAGAATTTTCATTAGCCAGAACACCTCGGCAAAATGGAGTTGTTGAAATAAAGAATAGATCAGTAATGAAAATGGCTCGAACCATGTTGAATGAATCCAAGTTGAATGACAAATTTTGGGAACGCGTAGTTCATACAACAGTACACATCTTGAACAGAAGATTAATCATAAGGAAAAATGATAAAATTCCCTAGAAGTTATGGATAGGAAGAGCGGAAAAATGTATGACACTTCAGAATTTTTGGAAGAAAGTGCTACATCAAAAGAGAAGATAAGAATATTGGAAAATTTGACTCTCGAGTAGACGAGGGAATTTTTCATTGGATAATCATCCAAAATGAAAGCTTATAGATGCTACAATTGGATATTAGACAAAGTGATCGAAAGTATCGACATGAATATAGATTAGGGAAGACTAACATCATCTAGAGAAGACCCAGAAGAATCAAACAATGAATAAGAAGAAGTTTTCAATTAGAAAGAAATAAAGAAAATTAAAATGGAAGAATGACTAGGTGAAGAACAAAATCAGTCAACTGTGGAACAATAAGAACAGAAGGATAAAAAATACCTAAGAACAAGTGCCAGAAGAATCATCAATTAGATCAAATTATTGGTGATAAGGATGTCAGAATAGGAACTAGAAGAAGACTATCCGGAAGAAATGAGCAGGTACACTTCTCTCTATTGTCTACAACTGAACCAAGAAATGTTGCAAAGGCCAGTACAAATGAGCATTGGTTCAAAGCAATGGAAGAAGAATTAGATCAAATTGAGAATATTGAAATATGGGAACTTGTTCCTAGATCAAGCAACAAGAATTTGATCAGCACAAAGTGGGTTTTCATAAACAAAATGAATGAAGATGGACAGGTGATCAGAAACAAGGCTTGATTGGTTTGTAAAGGCTATGCTCAAATCAAAGGAATAGACTTTGAAGAAACATTTGCACCAGTAGCGGGAATGGAATCTATCAGAATGATATTGGCTTATGCTTGCTCCAAAGGAATCAAAGTGTATCAGATGGATGTAAAATCAGATTTTCTAAATGGGGAATTAGAAGAAGAAGTTTACATCGAACAACCAGAAATATTTCAACTTTCAGAAGAAGAAAAAATGACTATGTATGCAGACTCAAAAGGGATTTTTATGGGCTAAATAAATCTCCTAGAGCTTGTTAATCCATATTTGATAGGTACTTACAACAACCAAACTTTAAGAGGGGAAATGAAGATAGCAATTTGTACATCAAGTAGGACAATGACAACATACTCATCATTGAAGTTTATGTCGATGATATTATCTTTGGAAGTGAAGATGATTCACTAAGTCAACAATTTTCTAAGTACATGAAGAAATAGTTTGAAATGTCATTACTCGATGAACTGACCTTCTTCTTGGGACTCCAGATATCTCAAAGAACAAAAGGAATTTGTATTGCTCAAGCGAAATACATCATGTTAAAGAAATTACAGATGGAAGATTGTAAACCTGTGAGTACTCCTATGATCATCGATTGTAAACTCAAAAAGGAATATGAATCTAAAGAAGTTGATCAAAGGATCTATAGATCAATGATTGGTATTCTACTATATGTAACAACCTCAATACCAGATGTGCTGCAAGTCATTGGACAAGTTGCAATATTCCAAGACGCTCCATAGGAAACTCACATTATAGCAGTTAAAAGGATATTCAAATATCTCAAAGGGACTATGGACTTTGGACTTTGTTATCCAAAGGAAATGAGATAACATTGATAGCTTATTCAGACGTAGATTGGGAAGGATGTGTTGATGACAGAAGAAGCACCATTGGAACAAAATTCTTTCTAAGCAATTGTCCAGTATCTTGGTCGAGCAAAAAGATGTCTTTAGTGTCTTTATCAACCGTGGAGGAAGAATATATAGCAACAACAACTTGTTGTACTCAGATTATTTAGATGAATCAAACCCTACAACACACACACATGACATGCAATGAGGCGATTCCAATTCTATGTGAAAATACGAGTGCCATCAGTATCTCCAAGAATCCATTTATGCACTCAAAGACCAAGCACATTCCAATCAAATTTCTCTTTCTTTGAAAACAAGTTACATAAAAGAATATCAAGTTGGAATATATCAGGACAAAAGAACAGGTTGTAGACATTTTTACTAAGCCTCTCCCAAGAGATATTTTTGAGTACCTCAGAGAAAAATTGGGATTCATAATATCCCCTAACTTAATTGATCTATCTTCAACAACAAAAAATTATGACAGGGGGGCCATGACAGATGTACCATTTTTCATTGATGCCAAAGGGGGAGAGAAATATGAACAAAGAATGTAAAGGAATCCTGCTCTAACATGAAGATTTGTGGAAAAAGGAATCTCATTCAAAGGGGGATCTTTGGAGTTGTCATCAATGACAAAGGGGGAGATTGTTGAGTAAAGTGTCATTGATTCCAACAAGTGTGCGTCAAGGATATTGTTGATTCCAACAAGAGTGTGTCGATGTTTATTGGTGCCCCTTGAGAATTTCTTGAGGGTTAGAATCCATTCAATGTCAATTGATACCTTTTGACCTTATCCAAGCCCAACTCTAAATCCGTTGGAGCCCTTTGGACAATTGCAAAATCCCTAAACACCCCGTGGAGTGTTTGAGTAAGCCTAACTTGTTTTATGGTTCCCCAGTACCACAACATATTCCCTAGTATCCTACAAAGAGTCCTTGGTGGGTTAAATAAGTGTAGAACTTCCAAGAGTCTAAATGACCCATTATGTGATCATTTGTGTTTTTAATGAGGTCATGGTACCCTAAGAGAAGTCCAAGCACCCCCATACATTGGTGGCGTTGGGGTCCTTGATACCCTTGATATTTTGAGTATATGGTGGAGACCTCCTCCTTGTTAATGTTAAGTATGTGGATGTGAATACCATTAAATCCATCATGCATTTGATGATTTTCATTAAATCCTTTGACCTTGGAACTTATGCATAAGGTAACATGGTCTTTGGTACCTTTATGTGTGGAGTCTTGATGTCCTGTACAAATTGAAGAATGTAAGGGTATTAGACCAAGAATTTGTAAATAAACCCTTCATAGGGATATATTCTTTGTTAATACATTTCCGTTGATATGTGTAGCATCTTCTAACTCCTTATGGTTGAAGAGATATGAATTTTTGAAGTTGGTGTACCCCACCTTTTTGGGTCCACCGACCAAACAAAAGAGAATTTAATTATTTGTAATTTTGAATTGCATGTCAGGCCAGTTTGAGGTACTGAATTTCTTGCCAAACCTATATAAATATAATATCAACATTTCATTTGTTCATAATCAATTCTATCAGTATTTTTGCAACTCTTGGAGAAAAGTGTGAAACTTTGTGGAGGAGAAATTTTTGGGCATCTTCACTAAAATTGGCATAACTTTCTTATATGGAATCAGAATTACAAAATTCTTGGCTCGTTGGAAAGCTTGTTACAAGGTCTATGTGGTGACATGATATAGATATTATTTTGTTTTTTCTATTGTTTCTTCATATTGTGATCTTCAAAAAGGTATGGTTCATGCTTTTGGGTTTCTCTTGTGACGACACATGCCTCTCATGGATAGAGTTCATCTTTGATCTTAGTATGTGAGCCTATATATTGGTATATATATTTGGATTCATTATGGAGGATATGATCATGATGTTTCATACATTCATTCTATAATATGATATAGTTTATGATGATAATGCATGTACACTCTATGATGCTGATGCACTCCTATACAATATGATGTACATGCATATCATATTGTGACGATTCTCTCTTGTGCACTATGATGTATACTTTATGTTGATGATGAATACACAGTGAAAAATGAGATGATGATGATGTATATTTGATGATGAGGATGCATACCCTATGAAAACGATGCATACCTATGATGATGATGCACGACGATGAATGCATTATGTTCAGTGAAAGCAAAGAAGAATTAATTGTTCAGTAATTGTGTATGATGATGTGTACAATGATGTACATGAGCAGTGTATGGCAATGAAATGACTTTTTGGTATATAGGTATGATTTGGCAGTGGTCATAGTCCAAATGTTATCAGCACCATATTCATAGTTTTGTTTGACAGGTTCACAGGTTCAGAAAACTTTTTCTTATCTAGGTGGTAGGATGAGGCAAGGAAAGGAGATTATAGCCTATTTTCGGTTGTATCTAGAAAACTAGGGAGTTGTAGATTCCTTCAGGTTGTATCCTGTAAATCAGGAGGTCGTATCCTCCTTTGATTTGTAGTTGGAAAATTGAATTCTTTGTAATAAGGGGGTTGCTTCCTCCCTCCAGTTATTTCTGGAAAACTATTTTAAAAAGGCTTCTGTGGTTTTACCCCCAAGAATTGGGTTTCCATGTTAAAAATTATTGTGTACTGTGCAGCTTGTTATTTTCATACAAATTGATGATATGTTGTGATTGGTAATCAACAACTTGCTTTTGATTACAAATTTTACATTGTGCAAATATTTATTCACCCCCCTCTCAGTATTTCAACATTAACATTGTTCAACTAATTTTAATAGTAAATTCTAGTTTATATTGGAATTCCAACCAAACCATACCTAGCTTGAGAATAGAATATAGATCATGTAGTAACAATGTCAAGGATGTATCTTCTAATTGCATATTGTTTCTAAGGAGACCAACATGGGTGGATAAATCAAGTCAAGCAATAGTAGAGGAGACAAAGACCATTGAAGAAGCATGAGTGTTTATTAATAAAGGATTGGAAAAAAATGTGTTTAATAATTAATGTTGGGATAGTGAGTGCATAGAAATACTCAAGGTGGCATGGGTCAATACTCAGTAATGCAACAAGATTCAACTTATCCATGAAATATCAAAATGCATAGTAGAGAAAATAAACTTGTTGATTATCATGATTTCTCGATATCAATTATATCAACTTGATCCATCGAGATGTGAATTTAGCTTGTCCAGAAAGGGAATGTATGGGAAACTAACAAAATCTCAACTTAAGCATAATTTTGACCTGGTGGAAATATTGACAAATAATAATTTGGTTGTTGGTGGGCTAGAATATGCATTGTTGTTTGAAATTCTACACACAAGGGCACTAAACTTGACCAACGCTCCTTAATGGATTTTGTTTAGTGGGTATATTACAATCTATGCTAAATGTTTTAGCTATCACTTAAAATATGTATTGGAGTGGTATGCAAATAAAAAAACTAAAAGACTAATGTATTTTTTTAGTGGGTATATTACAAGCTATGCTAAATATTTTAGCTATCACTTAAAATATCTATTGGAGTGTTATGCAAGTAAAAAACAACAAAAGACTACATTAAGTTAAATTAGAAGTATATAATGAATTCTTAGTTTCAATGTCTATGAAGTCAAATGTATAAAAATTCTACATGAACTATAAAGTCTTATCATCATTTAGAGCGATTATCGTTAAGTATTTGAGAGAGAGTATTTTAGAGTTTGTTGGTTATATACCATCAAGCATCATGAAGCATTGTAAAAATAGAGTTGATCGAGTCTTAGCAATTGAGTCAATATATAAAATTGACTTCTATCTAAATAAAGGAAGGAGATAAATGTGTGTCTTCAAGGAAAGCAATCCCATCCACCTTTGTAATACAAATTAGTTTATTTCCAATGAGATTTATACTACTTGAAAAAAAAAGAAAAAATCATAATCGAGTCAAACCCTATGCATATGTAAAGTGAGTTTTATGATAAAATATAAAAAGTCATAATAACAATAGAAAGAGTCCTTACTATAGTTTAGTCAATTTGATTCAAGTGTTTATCAAGCATAAGTCATAAAGAGTCATAGTTGAGTCAAAGTCAACCTTCATTTCAAGTGAAATGAAAAATATAACACATTTCCATAGACTGGTTGAACATTTGATGGTGACAAAGTTCGAAGATTCATGATAGAGCATCCATGATCAACCACCCAACAAAAAAAAGAGGTCAAGTGAAGAAAAATCAAGAGTTTGAGGGAGTAAAAAAGAGCATTTTGATAGGATAGTGAACACATCGACATTGAGAAATTTGACCAAGTGATAGGAAGATATTGGAGCAATAGTATTGGGCATTTTATTGAAAAATATAAAAACTTTAAAGATGAACATTAATTGAGAATTTTTGCAACATCTAATTGAGCAACATTACCACTTTGTTAATCAATAACAAAATACTAAGTATGCACTTTGGCATAAAGTGATGTAATATTAATTTATGCATGTCATTGTTAATGAGATGTCATTAACATATGCTATTGAATTTATCAACTCTTTAATATTAAGTATGCTCTTTGTCATAAAGTGATGTAAGATTAATTTATGCATGTCACTGTTAATGGGATGTCATTAACATATGCTATTGAATTTATTAACTCTAATTATTAAAGTATAATCAGTGACATGGCATCTATATGTATAACTTTGACATAAATTGATGTAAGATTAATTTCTTTGTGTAACTATTAATATGATAAACGCCATTAACATGCATTGTTGAATTTATGAAGTCTTAATTATTGATTTATGGTTGATGTCATGTCATCAACATGTATAATTCCCATAAAAATCTAAGTAAAAATGTTTTAATCATGGAAAGAATCTTAAACATGTATCTTGACATGAAATAATGTATAATTAATTTCTTCCAAGTAAAGATGAATTTCAATTTTTCTTCTTGTTAAAATTTCCATTTGTTTATAATATCCGGTTATTTGATTTTAGCACAAACATAAATGTGAATACCGCATGTTTGCGCGCAAATTTAATGTATATAACATGTCATTTAAACCAAACATGTTTCTAGAATTAGTTTTTTCAAGCATAATGACAATAAATCGAAGTTACTAAAATTGTTAATCTCTACATTTTTCTTTTATATTAGTTCAAATTTGTGATTAACTGTATTACATTTGAAGTTAGGTGCAACACAAAATGGGTTTGAGCTTATGCTTAGTAATAAAATGACATTGTTTTTAGATGCAGTAAATTCTCATCAAATTTACCTTCAATAATCAATATTTTATTTTATCATTTGATCTCATTTTTTACATAATAATTAATTTCTAATTAAATATCAATTATATCTTATATCGTTCAACAATATTCTATTTACAGTTTAAATACTATATTGAATTATTAAAATTACACTTATTAATATTTTGTTTGATTATAACATTATAACAAAAAAAACTCTTAATCATATAATCATATTTACCTATCTTTACTTTTTTCTTCTCATTTTTATCTATTAAAAAAAACTTTATTTTTAATTTAAATATATTAAAAAAAATTACATCTTTATACAAATTAAATATTCTCTAAAATCTTTATTTTCTAAAACTTATCCATTATTTTAATTCAAATATATTAAAAAAATCTTAAATTTTTATACAAGTTAAATCTTCTCTAAAATCTTTATTTTATAAAACTTATCCATTAAAAAAATTAAGTTTAATTAATAATTATTCATGAAAAGTTGAATTACACTATCAATGACAATGATATCAACTAAACAATTCCCATCAGAAAGAATAAATAATCTTCCATCACAAGAAAAGCACAGCATGAAAGAATAAATAATCTTCCATCACAAGAAAAGCACAGCATGGTACAAACATCCATTAACATACCCTCATATACATTAACCACCAATTAACCAATTGCATACATGAAAAGACTCATCTGAGTGAAATTCATGTTTTCTAAAGTAAAGATCACACAATAATTCATTTCCCACTTTTCCACATTAATATAATACTTGTGTGTTATTATATCTTTATATAAAAATATATACATTATATTAGTATACATTATTATATTCTTTATATAAATATATATACATTAGGTTATTATACATTGGCCATATTGTCTATATATATGTGAAGACTTCACATATAACTTTACGTACATATAACTTTCCGTATAAAATAAAATAAAACATTGGATTTGATCCACCTAATAGGTTTTCACAAGTACGTGTCCCCACTTTACAAACAACCACTCTATCCTAAAATATTCCATCTCGTACGGGATAGATTTTTTTTTTTTTTTTTCACGAACACACTTTGATTTAAATGAATAAAAAATTGCAAGCCAAGTAGAAAGGAGGGTGTTCATAGGCCCACAGGATTCTCTAGTGGATCACATATGTGCATAAATCTAGTTTGTGTAGGTTCCAAACTCTTCGGTAAACATGTGAATATATGGGCTTTATATAAATGTGAAAAATAATTAATAATAGGGTCTCAATTATTATTATGTAATTGGATAGTTTTGAAAACTATTAGTTAGATTCGAAAGTGTTATTAATATATAAAATAAGTAAATTTGAATTTCCTGATATATGAGTTTTTCCCATAAATATATACATTAAAAATAGAATATATGAGTTTTTCCCATAAATATATACATTAAAAATAGAATATATGAGTTTTTCCAATAAATATATACATTTAACATCACATCATGGTAGTAGATGATGGATATAACGATTGAATACAAAACTAAGATTTGTTTTATAATGGGTAAACATAATAATTTGAGGGAAACCTATGACATACTAACTACATAAGATAACTAAATAGTACTTGCATTGTTCAATAGTTGAGTTAGTTCTCCTTCTCATACTCAAAATATGTGTAAAGTTTGGTTGAGACCTTGGTTAAGAGAGAGGCTTCCACCTATTGATCTTTTGGAGACTCAACCACTGCTACCACATTTAGCCCTCAACAAATTATGATTAAACTTTATAATATTTTTTCTCCATGAATTCAATCTTGTTAGTGATTTCTCTATATTGTTGGTTGTCTCTATCCTCTATAGATTGAGCAATAAGAGATTTGTTTAATCAATATATCTCTACCACTTTAAATAACTTGGTGTTCTTGCTTTTGGGGAATTACATATATAGCATCCATTGGAATGCATCTAGATTAATTGTTTCACTTGGGGTCAACCTCCTTTCTTCCTTGGCCTTCTTCTCCAATTCTTCCACTTCAATTTTGTTTGCTTCAGAGAATTTGTAATGATAATTGTGAGTAGCATCCATGCTATCCCACTTAGCCCTTGTTTTTTTTGAGTTTCCTTCATATTTGGTTTAATTTTACAGGTTTTGGATCTTCGACATACTGACTTTGCCACCTTCCTCTACCTCGTTCAGGACTAGAATTTTCCCTTTCCTATCAAAGTTTTGAAATCCCACCATTGCTACGAAATGTGAAGCTACAGACTAAGTACTTTGTCAACCCATCCCCTTTCCAAGTGTATGTTTGTATACGTATTTTTTTAAAATGTTGGATGTATTAATGAGTTAAGATGACCATATACAATAATCATAAGTCAATCACCAATAAAATTTAATTTTTTCATGTAGTTAAAAATATGTGGTGAACTGTTGGAAGCTCCCATTGTAATTACACTTAATAATGAGCTTAGTTAGTTAAAAGTTATATGAGGTTAGTATCTCATTGTCCAAACAAAGATACATATGTATGTGAAACGTTTTCTTAATAGAATTTCACTCTCAGTAGCCATCCACTACACAACCTGACAAAGTTCTACTCAAAATATTTTTGATATTAATGTGGAATATTTTTTATATTAATGTGAAATGCATATTTTTGGAGCAACTTTCTAATTCATGTGCCTTGTTGGCCTCACTCGATAAGGTTTTTATCTCCAATGTAATTATGATTTTTCTTGGGTTTAATTATAGGGTCTTTAACCTCAAGGGTTAACTTCAGTGGTTATGAGTCAAACGTGAGATATCATCCCTAAATTGGGAAGGTTACAAATTTGATTTTCTTGGTTCCCTTAAATTCAAGTGCTTGGAACTAAAGCATCGATGATTTACCCTAATTAACACCTATCGATGACAATGAAATCTTTAAAAAAATATATTATAAATAACTACATGGGAAAAAAAATTTAAAAATTTAAAACTATAAAATGATCAATATTTCCAATTAAACCTATAAATGATACATAAAAAAACACATCAATCAAAGCGGGATATTTTTTGTACTAGGGAAATCAACTAATGGGGACTGGGTTGGTACTTGCGTAACACGAGGTCCAAGGATCCAATACTGCTACCATTATACCCCTAGGTGCACCCACACAACTTGAATGCATGAATCACGGATAAGACAAGGTGATTTGAACTCATGACCTCCATTTACAACATGTCCTTCATATCAAGCGAATCGTTGGTTGAGCTACACCCCTACGGGAAATCCAAGCGGAATAATTAGTGCAGGAAAGATTTTAAAATAAAATAAAAATTAAACAATTTTAGAATAAAATTATAGTGATATCTCATGAAATCAACTCTTTTAACATAAAATCATAGTCATATCTCATGTCATTAAAATAAATCATATATTTGTATCGATCAAGAAAATTTCAAACATAAAATTTACATAGCAAATTCCTATGGAGACGACATCAATCCTTTTTTTTTCAAGCAAGGAAAAAAAGTATTTTGATATTCATAGAGTGAATCAAAGAAACCACATGTTGTCATATCCCTTGGATAGAGATACACAGTGCCTGAAATCCTATTAAATCATAAATTTACCAACACTACTCAAAGAGCAAGAAGGAACAAAAAAAATTATTACAAGACACATTAGAGAAAATTTGGGGTCTTAAATGGGCCTTATAAGAAAACGTGCCAAAATAAGTTCTTGTGAGTTGGAATTCAAGAACCAATAGAATTTCAATAAAATGAGTCAACCATAATGGTTGAATTGACATATTTGTCATAAAAAAACTACTTTTTTTGTTCGTATTTTCGACATATCTCCCTGTGTTTTAACTCAAATTTGGATCGAGAGAGCTCATTGGATGCAAAATTTGATTCTGCATCCAATGAGTACCCACACTGCATACTTTTGATGGACCCCTCTACCCCAAAAACAAGAAATACCTAAAAAAATGTGATGATGTTTTTTCAGTTATTTCTTGTTTTTGGGGTAGAGGGGTCCATCAAAAGTATGCAGTGTGGGTATTTGTTGGATGCAGAATCAAATTCCACATCCAACAATCTCTTCCGATTGAAATTTGAGTAAAAACACAGGGAGATATGTCGAAAATACGAACACAAAAAGTAGTTTTTTTCTTTCTTCCTCCAAAATTAATAACTATTATTTTATTATTTTAACTATTATTTTATTATTTTCCTTAGGAGGCCCATTTTAGACCCCAAAATTCCTCTAATGAAAATGACTTGTTAAAGGCCTTCACAACAATGCGGAAAGCACATTACATCAACTGTTCAAAAGAGAACCCAAAAAAAATAAGAAACTTCAACCTATTGTAGGTCACACCAAGTAAATGGAACCTCGCCCCCACAAGTGCCAACACAACAATGTCGTTTCTTTCTCATGGAGGAAACAAGCACCAATATGGTGATGAACTCTCTGCAATTCTTATGGAAATAGAGTCGTTGTCCATCAACCACAAAGCCACCCAAAAACTACAGATAGAAACTGCATGCCATTATCGCAGAGCACTGTAATTGTCACCGCCAGAACTGGAGCATCATCGTCCTACAAGCCGCCCAAACTAGATATGTGAGTTGTCATCCATGCCTAACCGCAAACAAGAGCACCATCACCACCACAATTTCAAGCTCATGCCTCTAGGTGCCTCATCGACTTAGAGTAGAAGGGACGGGAGAAATGGGCGGCTAGGGTAGAAACCCTAACATCCAAAGTTGATTCATGAAAAGACTCTCAAACCCTTAGTCACAGTTGCAGATCTATGAAATGGTCCTTTAGTCAATAAAAGGATAATTGAGACATCATCAATCCTTTATAAGAAAACCCTAACAGTATATGATTTGAGAGTTTTCACCATATAACCATAAACAAATATCCTCTCTACAAGGATATTATATTACATAAACAAATATCCTCCCTACAACCAAACATTCTCTCTAGAAGGAGATTGCATTAATATATAGGTTTTGTTTGGAAATTAAGAAGAACAAACAATATATCAAAAACAATAAACTATCCTAGAATATGTGATTAACAAATTTATTAAGAAGTATATATCACTAAAATATATATCAATTTCTAGGATTCTTCCTCTTTCCTAAAATCTCGTAATGGATGGTGATTGAATCCTCAACTTGTTAAAGATAATATTAAGTTAGTACACCAAAGTTTTATTAATAGATGTCAGTATTATTAGTCTAAATTAGAATTAGTTAGCACAACATAATGTGTTGTAATATCTAATGCTAGTAGCAGGTATGTGTGTACATCAATTTTGGTAACAACTCACCTAGAGTTTAGGACGTGTAGGTAAGAATAGGGATGGATAACAACAATCTCTTTGTTATGCACCAAATTTCCAATAGAGCATAAAATAAGAAAGAGTGAGTAATCCAACATCATAAGAATGAAGTAAAGAGAAGAATAAGAAGCCTCTTTGAGGAGGAAAACTCCTTTACAATGTATCAAATACACAAGACAAGATGAGATGATCCTAAAATTATGTATCCTTGATATATATATATA
>LPNX010573015.1:818257-853658 GCA_001517045.1 Pseudotsuga menziesii
ACAATATATAGAGATTAACATGCCCCTCCCTTTCAAACAAATGTTTTCCTTGATACTTTATTAACTCTATTTTTTTTTTCATGAAGAAATCATATTTCCCTGTCGCATCTTTTATTGCCAAGTTTTTTGTCAAGTCCCCTCCTGCCTTGGAGGATAAACGTGATCTCAACTACTCTAATATACCACAATGTAGCATGCCCACTACTCTGATACTATTGTGATGTCCATGAACCCGGTGCCCATACACTTGAGTGATATGCAGAATAATTTAAAATTCTTATTTATTTCTCTTTAACACAGTCATAGGTCATGTAACATCCTTTAACATTCATTCTTAGGCTTAGAAGCCACTGTAATAGTCATTCTGTCTTTGCCAGATCCATTCTGTGACCGAAAACACATTTTTCGCACTAACCTGTCCTTTCCGCACTCCCCTTTCCTCCTTCCGCTGCAGAATTCGGGAACTGGAAACATAATGTGTGACGAATATAATTTATCCACTTTCCTTCTTCTGCTTGTAGAACTCACGAATCGAAAGATCAACATTCAATGGAAACATTTATCCACTCTTATGCCTTCCAAATTATGCCCTTCCGCCATATGTTGCAGAGCTCGAGGATTAGAAACTCAACATTTTGACGGAATTGTTCAGAGACATTCCTCCTTCCACATTTCTCCTTTCTGACTTCTGCTTTTGGAACTCGGAATGCGGAAATACACAAAACAACGGCTTTATCTTTTGTGCTTCTGCCTTCCACCTTCTGCCTTTCCACCTTCCGCTTGCGGAATTTGGAAATCGGGACAACAACTTTTTTCCTTAGCCTTTTCCTATTATGCTGACTTCCTCTCTCCACAATAGACTTCAGGTATCAGAATTGCAACTTTTTCCTTAGGACTTTTTGTTGAAATATTGTAACTTCAAAGGATATTCTAAATGTATTTTATTGATGTAACCTAAGGGAGATGTTATTATTCCTCCGACAGGGTTTTACTATTGTATTTAGTCATCATAGAGTCATGAAGTAAATTCTCCACTTGTGTTGGTTCTTTAGTACCCTAATAAATAATATAAAATATTGTTTTTGAGTATTCCTAGGTGAAGTCGGCCCAGACAGTTTATTGGGGCTAACTTGTCTAGTGTAAAAGTCAAGTTGACACATGTGTATAAATAGAGGAGTTGTGGTTCTTATTTAAATGCAGACTCACTCACTTGTGTAGCGCACAGGAGAGAGAGAGAGACAGAACATAAGGAGAAAAACAATTTTTTTTGGGGTTGTCTTTTATACATCTTATACAAAGGAAGTTTTTGTTGGGTTTTCTTCCCCTTGAGGGTTTCCCAAGATAAATGTTGTGTCTATCTTGTGATTGTGTTTCTATCAGTGATTCTTTATATGTTGCTGTGATTTTGAATTGAATACTATTGAATATAGTATAGCATATGAAAACTTAACATGGTATCAGAGCTAACCTGATTAGAGCAGCTTTCACAAGGTGAAATTCTCCCTCCTCCCTCTCTAGAAGAAATTAGGGTTTCTGCAAAAGTTGGAGGACTAAATATATTCTTGCATAGAAATTTGCACCCTCCTAGAGCGCATCTATTGATCCCTAGATCTAATTTTTTTGGTGGCTAGATCTCCGATAAATCCAAACCCTAGTTTGGAAGTGAACCAGAAAAACTACAGTAAAACAGAACCAGAAAAACTGCAGTGCTGCAACTTTGAAAGTAGGATTTGAAGACTGAAGATTAGGGATCTCCAGAAAACAGTTGGATCAACTGAATCACCTCCTCTAAGTGCATATACTGGTAAGGTCAATCCCCTATTTTGATAAATTTCATTTTTGAGTGACTTACTGGTCAAGATGGCCCCAAGCACTAAGCTTGAGGACAAATTGGAAGGCCTAGAAAAATTCCTAGCTCAAAAGTATAGGATTGGCCTCATTCTGAGAGAGAATGGTCTTGAGAATTATATCAAGAATGAGATTGCAGAACCTGAAGAAGCTGAAGCTAAGGAGAAGCATGAACAAGACCTAATCAAGGGAATGAGGATCATTGCTGATTCTATCAAGGATCACTTGATCCCTTAAGTGTCATCCAAGAATACGCCTAATAAAATGTATGATGCACTTTCCAGAATGTACAAAGGAAAGAACATCAACATAAATATGAATCTGAGAACTCAATTGAAGGGCACCAATATGAGAAAAGGAGAATCTATTCAAGATTACTTCACAAGGATCTCCCAGGTCAAAGAGAAGTTAAGTGATATTGGACATATCCTTGATGAGGATGAATTGGTTATGACTTCTCTCAATGGCCTCACTAGACCTTGGGACTCATTCATCCAAACTATATGTGCAAGAAAAGAAAGTATGAAGTTTGAAATAGTGTGGGATGATTGCATACAAGAATAAGCTAGAGTAGCCAATAGAGAATCCCTTCTCAGAGAAGATGATTAGCCTCTAGCTTCCCATACTAAAGAAAGAAAATAATCAAAATTCAAGAAGAGTAATCATAATCCTTCAAAGAAGAAATTTCAGAAGAAGAAGAAGAAGGATTACTCAAAGTATCAGTGCTACAACTGTCATAAGATAGGACATCTTGCTAGAGAATGTCCATCACCAAAGTACAACAACAACAAAATACATCATTCTCATCTAGCAGAAGATGAGGATGAAGAAAGACCTCAAAAGAGAACTAGAGGTGAAGATGTATAAGAATATGTGTTATTCTCTGCACTCTCTGGGTCTATAACACCTGGAGAAGATACATGGCTTATTGATAGTGGTTCCTCTAAGCACATGAAAGGAAAGAAGACAACTCTGTCAAATCTTGAAGAGAACAATTCTTCCAATAAGGTATCATTGGGAGATGACTATCAATATCCCATCAAAGGTATTGGTGAATCAAGCTATAAGCTTGACTCTGGGACCGCCATGAAGATGAAGGAAGTACTGTATGTACCAAGTTTGAAAAAGAACCTACTCTCCATCTCAGCTCTAGATAAGAAAGGATATAGAGTTTCTTTTATAGATGGAAAAGTACTCATGTGGTCCAAAGGGAAGACACTTGAAGATGTTGTAGTCATTGGAGAAGAAGAAACAGGAATGTACAAGCTCAAAAGACATCCAGAGACATCCCTTGTCCATGAGACTACCAGATCAAGTGAATTATGGCATAGGAGACTTGCTCACATCAACTACAAAGCATTTCCCTATGTGAGCAAGGTGGTAACAGGGTTACCATATATGAAGATCAAACATGAGGGAACCTGCAAGGGATGTGCATAGGGAAAGAACATCAAGAATACCTTTCTGAAAAGTAACACAAAGACTAAAGGTACGTTGGAACTAATCCATTATGATGTATGTGGTCCTATTCCCTCCATATCCTTAAGTGGATATGAATACTATGTCACATTTATTGATGATTATTCAAGAAATGATTGGATACACCTTTTGAATAATAAAAGCGATGTGTTCGGGAAATTCAAGGAATTCAAAGCCTTGATAGAGAACCAGTTAGAAAAAAGAATCAAGACATTGAGATCAGATAATGGTGGAGAATACACTTCAAAGGAATTTGAAGCATTATGTAAGGAGGCAGGAATCAAGAGAGAACTAACCACTCCATATAATTCCCAACAAAATGGTGTTACGGAAAGAAATAATAGAACTATCATGGAAGCAGTAAATACCATGATTCATGATCAACACCTCCCTATGCACCTATGGGATGAAGTTGCAAGAACAACTGTATATGTGCAAAATAGATTATCTCATAGTGTCCTTGGATTCAATACTCCTGAAGAGATGTATACCGGAAAGAAACATGAAGTAAGCCATCTCAAGATATTTGGATGTCCAGTGGACGTACATGTTCCGAAAGAGAAGAGAACCAAATTGGATCCTTCTGGGAAGAAGGGAATACTTGTAGGATACTGTGAAGTCTCCAAATCCTTCAGGATATACATTTCAGGATTTCGCCATATTGAGATTAGTAGGGATGTAACCTTCGATGAAGAGGCAACTCTTAAGAAATCCAGAAGGTGTCAGCTTGAAGAAGTACATGAATAAGATGTACCTCCCAGAAGGGTAGAAGCTGAACCAACTCCTGAAAGAATAGCATCAGAAGACCATGACATGCTAGAGCCTTAGGATCCCCTTACTATGGATATCTATCGAAATAGAAAACCTTCTTGGATAATAGATATCACACAAGAAGCAGAAAGATACGGAGCACCAGAAGGCTCCACAAGAACCAACAAAAGATCAAAGAAATATTCCAATTATGTAGCTTTGATGTGTGATCTTGTAGACCAAGAACCCAACATCTATGAGGAAGCTGCATAGAAGAAAGAATGGGTTGAAGCAATGATGGAAGAATACTATTCGATCATGAAAAATGATGTTTGGGATATTGTTCCCAAACCAGAAAACAAGAGTGTGGTATCTTCGAAATGGATCTACAAGTTAAAACATGTTGCGGATGGAAGTGTTGAAAAGTACAAGGAAAGATTTGTGGCTAGGGGATTCTCTTAGAAAGAGGGGATTCATTATGAAGAGACATTTGCTCCAGTAGAAAGGTACACTTCCATTAGATCTATCATGTCACTTACTTCCATGATGAAGTAGGACATACACCGAATGGGTGTAAAGATAACCTTCCTTAATGGTGTGATTGAGGAAGAGGTTTACATCGAACAACCATAGGGATTTGAAGTCGAAGACAGAGTGACTCATGTATGCAAGTTGAAAAAGGCTCTGTATGGACTAAAGAAATCTCCTAGAGCTTGGTATGGTAGAATAGATAGCTTCTTGAAAAGCATGGGATTTACCAAGAGTAAAGTTGATCCTAATATTTATATGAATATTATGGATGACGAACCAGTCATACTATTGTTGTATGTGGATGATCTATTTTTGACTGGAAATGAGAAACAGATCAAGGATTGCAAGAAGAAGCTAGCCGAAGAATTTGAGATGAAAGATCTTGGATTGATACATTATTTCCTAGGAATGGAAGTGTGGCAGAGCCCAGAAGGAATCTTTCTAAATCAGGGAAAGTATGGAGTATAAATCTTGAAAATATTTGATATGTTGGATTGTAAAGTCATGGCCACACCCATGGAAACCAACTTAAAGTTGTTGTCTGATGAGACATATGAGCTAGTGGACATGACTCACTATAGACATATTATTGGGTCATTAATGTATCTGATGAACAGAAGGCCAAATATATGCTTTGTTGTGAGCACCTTGAGTCAGTATCTAGTTAAACCTAGACGGGTTCACTTGATAGCTGCAAAGCATGTGATGAGGTACCTAAAAGGTACGATTTATTTGGGACTGTACTATGGGAGAGATCATGAATACAATTTGTATGGGTATATGGATTCATATTGGGAAAGAAGTGCCGCATAAATAAAGAGCACCTCAGGTCGATGTTATTGTCTAGGATCCACCATGATCTCATGGTTTAGTAAGAAATAGTCCAGTGTTGCTCTCAGCATGGCTAAAGCATAGTATATTCCAGCTTGATCTGCTTGTTGTGAAGCGATATGGATTTGGAAGCTGATGTCAGGAATATTTGACATGGAGGTGGACACCACAGTAATTTTCTGTGACAACCAGAGTTGTATAAAGATGACAGAAAATCCGGTGTTCCATGAGAAATTGAAGCATATAGAAATACGATATTTCTATATAATGGATATGGTACAAAAGGGAGCTATCAAGCTCTAGTAAGTGGGTACCAATGAGAAAGTTTCTGATATACTAACCAAGCCTTTATCTTGAATGAAGTTTGAGTATTTCCATGACAAGCTTGGTGTAGTTCGGAAGGAATTTCCTCGCAAGGAGGAAAAGTGATGGAACTACAAAAGATGGACCCTCTTCGAAAAAGGAAGACCAGGTCGAAGACATGAACCCTCCTCTGACAAAGGGGGAGTAGGTTGATGATATGAAACTTCCCAGGAAAGGGCAAGTAATGATGAGACTAACATTGATGATGGATGACAGTGATGCTGGTTTGACATTTGTTTTTGGACGATAGTATCATCTTTTGAGGATGGCATGTATAACACTCTGTTCATGAGAGTGGTCCTTTCTAGCTAAGGATGGCTCTGCAGATGCTAATCTTGCATGGAGAGTACTCACACTCACTTGTGAACGATAGCAGGTATAACACTATGTTCATGAGAGTGGTCCTTACTAGCTAAGGATGGCCCTATAGATGTTACTCTCATGGAGAGTACCCACATTCAATTGTGGATACCGTAGATTAAACACTCGCTTAGGAGTGGTCCTAACCTCAGTGTTCTGGATGCTCTATAATGAGTCCTCATGGATGCTAGGACTGACATTGTGTATGCAGTCGAGATATGCCTTGTAGACTATACTCTTATATGGAGAGTATGCCTACATTCATATGTAGATACCATAGAATAACACTCGCCTGGGAGTGGTCCTAACTTGTGTGGTATGGATTCTCTATGATGAGTCCTCACAAACGACGTAGTATAAAAATCACTTGGGAGTGGTCCTAACATGTTTGGTATGGATGTTCTACGATGGGCCGACATTATGTATGCAGTCGAGATCTTCTCTAAATAAAATACTCTTACATGGTAGAGTATACCTACACGTGAGTGTAGATACCATAGTATAACACTCACTTGTGAGTGGTACCAACTAGTTTGGTATGGCTGGTCTATGATGAGTCCTCATGGACAATAGGGTCAGCACTGGTTGCAGTCGAGATCTACATTTAGTTGTAGATGATTCAGCTGATCAATTTCATGGATCATGCTGATGGAGGATTTCATCATCCTTGGACTTATGTCCTAAAGTTATTGGGATTTATCTTCCCACAAATATATCATGTGTACTGCAGGTAGCATGGCGGCAAAGGATCAAGTAGATCGAAGTATGACAATGAAGGGTCAAGTAGATCAAAGTGCAGTTGCAAAGGATTAAGAAGGATCGAAGTGTTGCAACAAAGGATAGAAAGGGTTGAAGTGCTACTGTAAAAGGATTGAAAGGATTGAAGTGCTGCTACAAGGGATCAAAATATCGAAAGGCTGTTGCAAAAGATCAAAGTGTTGTTGCAAAGGATTGAGAAGATCGAAGTGCTTCTGTAAAGGATTGAGAAGATGAAAGTGCTACTGCAAAGGATCAAGAAGATCGAAGTGCTGCTGCAAAGGATCAAGAAGATCAAAGTGTTGCTGCAAGGGATCGAGAAGATTGAAGTGCTGCTGCAAAGGATAGAGAAAATAGAAGTGTTGTTGCAAAAGATCAAGAAGATCGAAGTGTTGCTGCAAAGGATCAAAGTACTGCAAAGGATCTAAGAGATCGAAGTGCTCCTACAAAGGATCATAAGATCGATGCATTGTTGCAAATAAAGGATCAAGTGATCATGTGATACAGAAGATGAATAGTAACTGTTCCAAGTTACTAATTGGGGAAAAAATTCCTATGACGTATTGATGTATCTCCTCAATGTACTGTTGTAATTTTCTCTATGTTCTCTTATAGTATGTGATTATGTTGTCAATAGAATAACCTTCTCGTTAAGGGGGAGTGTTGAAATATTGTTACTTCAAAGGATATTCTAAATGTATTTTACTGATGTAACCCAAGGGAGATGTTATTATTCATCCAATGGGGTATTACTATTGTATTTGGTCATCATAGAGTCATGAGGTAAATCCTCCACTTGTGTCGGGTATTTAGTACCTAAATAAATAATATAAAATACTATTTTTGAGTATTCCTAGGTGAAGTCGGCACAGACAGTTTATTGGAGCCGATTTGTCTAGTGAAAAAGTCAAGTTGACACATGTGTATAAATAGAGGAGCTATGGTTCTTATTTGAACACAAACTCACTCACTTGTGTAGTGCATAGGATAGAGAGAGACAAAATAGAAGGAGGGGAACAACTATTTTTGGGGTTGTCTTTTATACATCTTATAAAGAGGAAGTTTTTGTTGGGTTTTCTTCCCCTTGAGTGTTTCCTAGGACAAATGTTGTATCTATCTTGTGATTGTGTTTCTAACAGTTATTCTTGATATGGTGCTATGATTTTTAATTGAATACTATTGAATCTAGTCTAGCATACGAAAACTTAACACTTTTATCCCTTTTTTCGCTTCCGACTTACGCCTTCTGCAGGCAGATCTCAGAAATCGGAAATCCAACATCATGCCTTGTTTCCAACTTCTCTTTATTCCTTTCACCTTCCACCTTCCACAGGTGGATTCCTGGGTGTAGAAATACTTGAGACAGATGCATTCTGACTCTGTTAGCCAGGCTTCTAGTCTCCATGATCATAAAAAAATTCATTGAAACATACAAGGAATATATAGATGCAAATGTAGGAACATTTATTCAATAGTAAACTCTACTGAAATCATCTAACAAGCATTCAACACATTCATACATTCATAAGAAAATACATTGTAGAATTAAGAATAACCAGAGAATACTTATCTTGAAGATGAAACTGTCCCACAACTAGCTATGTTACTACAATGTTCCACCCAACCATAGGCCAATGTGTTCATTAATCTCTCAACACCACTACCACCCTAGAGCTAGGCATGATTTACACAAAGAAATAGGGAAACAATAGGCTCACACATGGCATTGTCCTCAGTGCTTTACAAAATTGAACAAAAATGCTACTCTGGTACTGTCCTCAGTGCTCTACAAAATTGAACAAAAATGGATGTGCCAATCACATGGAATCCTCCATCTCCTACATAGCCTCATCTGGACCATAGTGCTTCCACTGCACCTTTACCTACCTAATAGCTCGATTTCGGAGCATTGTGACCTTCTTGTTGAGGATGCATAATGTCTTGGTTTGGAAATCTCCCTCGAGTTCCACTTGAATTACATCCCAATTTATCACATGGTTAGGATCATGTACATATTTCTTATGGAAAGAAACATGAAAAATATTATGAGCTCTAGTACTAGCAGGAAATGCAAGTCTATATGCAACTGGACCTATTCTTTCAAGCACTTCAAAAGGACCACAATGTCTAGGTGACAGCTTGGCACAACTTCCAAGCTTCAAGGAAATTTTCCTTGCCCTCACTCTGAGTTAAACATGATTCCCAACACAGAACTCTCTATGCACTCTATGCTTATCTGCATAGATTTTATGTCTATCTTAGGCTACTTTCAGGTTCTGTCTGATATTTGAAACATCTTACTCCATTTCTTTGATCAATTCTGGACCAAGTACAATCTTGTTCACTGGATTATCCCAAGTTATTGGTGTTCTACACCTTATTCCATACAAAGCTTCATATGCAGTCATTCCCAATGATGTTTGCTATTTTTTATTATAGGAAAACTTTACCAGGTGTAAATAATCCTCCCACTTGGATGGCTTGTCCATCACATACATGCGGAGCATGTCTTCAAGCACTTGATTCACTCTCTTTGTTTTTCCATTAGTTTGAGGATGGTTGGAAATGTTGAAGTTCAGCTTTGTACCCAAATCTGCAAACAGAATTTTCCAAAACTTGGAAGTGAACTTGGCATCCCTATCAGAAATTATTGCCTTAGGAAATCCATGCAATCTAAAAAATTTCTTCATGAAAATATTTGCAATGGAATCATCCTTATGCGTGGACTTAATCAGTATAAAATGTGATACATTTTTCAACTTGCCCACCACAACCATGATGGAATCATGTTGTCTTGCAGTCTTTGGCAATCCTGTAATAAAATCCATGGAAACAACTTCCCATTTCCATTATGGAACTGGAAAAGGCTGCAATAACCCTACTGGGTGTTGATGCTCAACCTTCACCTATTGACATTTCATGCACTTTGAAATATACTCAGCAATGTCCTTTTTCATTCTTGGCCAGAAATACTGCTTTCTCGCTGTAACAATTGTCTTCTGATATCCCGAGTGACCACAATATGGAACTTGATGGATCTCATCCATACCAATTCTCCTTAAGTCTGCTACATTTGGAATATAAATTATGTTCTTATAATTAAGAAGTTCACATTCTTCCAATTTATGCCCCTCATACCTCTTTTCAAGACCTTGCTTCTCTAACTTGTCCTTTATCTACACATACATTTCATCCTTAGCATTATGATCAACAATTTGTTGTCTCAAATCTGATTGGAAAATAGTAAGAGATGCCACATGCACCTTCTTGTTGAGTGCATCAGCCACATTATTTTATTTTCCTTTTATGTGTTTGATTTCAAAATCAAACTCTCACTCCATCCATCTAGCTTGCCTAGAATTTAGAGTTGGATGATCAAACAAGTATTTCAGACCACAATGGTCTGTCCTTAGCTCAAATCTTCTTCCCATTAAGTAATGTCTCCACATCTTGAGGGCATGTACTATGGCTGCAAGTTATAAATCATGAGTATGGCATAGTTCTTCTCATGCTTCTTCAACTTTCTTGACTCATAGCATACCACATGGTTGTCTTGCATAAGAACTCCTACTAGTCCTTGATTACACGCATCAGTACACACCACACAGTCTTTTTCTGGGTCTACAATTTTCAAAATTAGTGCACTTGTAAGAATATTCTTCAACTGATGTAATATTTCTTCACTTCTTGGTGTCCATTCAAACTTTATCCCCTTCTTTTGCAAAGAAGTGATTGAATGTGCAACCTTGGAGAATCCTTCAATGAACCTCTTGCAGTATCCTACAAGTCCCATAAAAGATATTACATCTGTCACATTTCTTGGATTTGGCCAATTCATAATGGCTTCAATCTTCTCAAGGTCCACAAATATTCCTTCCTCTGAGATAATGTGACCCAAATAATGAATTCTATCTTTATAGAAGTAACATTTGCTCAGATTTGCATACAAATTATGCTCCCTTAGCAATTTCAATGCCATTCTCAAATGTTCTTAATGCTCTTCCTCATTCTTAGAATAAATAAGAATGTCATCAAGGAAAACAAGAACAAAATTGTCCAGATACTTGCTTAAAACACTATTCATGAGACACATAAATGTAACTGGTGCATACGAGACCAAATGGTACCACTACAAACTCATAGTGTCCATACCTTTTTATGAAGGTTTTCTTATGAATATCTTCATCCTTAATTCTTACCTGATGGTAACCAGACCTCAAGTCAATCTTTTAGAATACATTTTCTCCTCTCATTTGATCAAAAAGGTCATCAATTCGAGGTAAAGGGTATTTATTCTTCATGGTGAATTTGTTCCAACTGTCTGTGATCAATACACAACCAAAGTGTACCATCTTTCTTTTTCACAAACAGAACTGGTGGTCCCTGAGGGGACACACTCAGCTTGATATAATTCTTCTCCAACAATTCTTGCAGATACATCTTCAGCTCTAGCAATTCTGGTGTGCTCATCTTGTAGGGTGTCTTGGACAGTGGTGCTACTCTTGGCACAATATGAATGGTAAAATCAATGTCTCTCTTTGGAGGAAGTCCTGGAATCTCATCAGGAAAAACATCCCTGAATTCCTGCAATACATGAAAGTCCTCCAACCTAGGAGTTTCATTCTTTGTTGCCTCCAAAACATGTGTTGCATACAATCTGCAACCTTTCCTAAAGAACTTTTTCAACTGCATTGCTGAAATCTGCCTAATATAAATCATCTTTGGAATGCCTCTTACAACCCTTGGGTTCCCTTCTTCATCCATGCATTCAAAATTCTTGCTGTAACAATCAAGCTTAACTCTGTGTGCTTCTAACCAATCCATTCCCATGAGAAAATCATAGGAAACAAGTGGTAGCACATTCAGGTCTACATAAGTGACTAACCCATCCATCTCTAATGGGCATTCCTGTACCACTTCACTAAATTTCCTCTTTGTTCCAGTGGATAGTTGAACTAACCATGATTTGCTATGATTTAACTTCTTAAATGAACAAATCTCAACATTTCTAGGAGTGATATAACTATGATTAGATCCAGGGTCAATCAAAACAAAAACAAATTGCTCAGTAATCTTACCTTCAACTTCAACCACAGTTGATTGATGATTTTCCCAACAGTCCTCTACTGCTGCATAAATTCTAGGGATGGTCCTTGCCACTTGACCCTTAGTTTCAGCTTCTTGAATTTTTTGAGCTTTCCTTACATACCCATTCTCATGTGAACAATTTCTGCGCCTATGGTTTCCTCCACATCCCCAACATTGGAGTGGTTCTTTGATCTATTTTGGATCTCTTGGCCTATCCCCCATCGCTCTAGCTAGTTTAGTCACAACTTGTGATGGCTTCCTTTGTTGATTTCAGAAGTGAGATGGTTTGAAACCTTTCTTCCTTTGGTCAAACTTCTCATTCCTTTTGTCCTTCCATGCCTTATGGTAATCAGGTTTTCTTTTATTCTAATCAGATCATTACTTGGCCTTCCTGATAGCCTCTTCTAGATCTCGAGGTTCATCAAACTCAATCTTGTCTTTATATCCGTAAGGTATTCCACTCAGAAAATGCCAAATTTTCACTTTATCATCTCTAATGTATCTGACATACCTCAAAATCTCCAAGAATTTGTTTGCATATTCTTCCATGGCCAGCTGTCCCAATTTCAACTCATGGAACTCCTTAATCTTATTATCATGGTACCTATCATAGAGGTACTTCTACATGAAATATTTCTTGAAGTGTTTACAAACAATATTCCTTTCACTAATCTTCTTCACATGTCTGAGGTGCTCCCACCATATGGATGCTATTCCTATCAAATTGAATATGGATACGCTAGCCTTCATATTTCTAGAGTAGTCTTAGACTTGGAAATATTTTCTCATCCCAAGAGCCAAGCTTCAGTTTCTCAACTGTTCTTTACCTCACCATCAAAAGTAGGAGGCTTAGCCTTCTTGAATTCATCACATGAACTGTTATGGTAACGTCTCTTCCTCTTATTCCTGTAAGGTGAAGAGCTAGAGTCCTTAGTGGATCCTTCAGATTCAGATGATCCACTAGAAGATATTTTTCTTCTTCTTTTGGCACTGCTCTTACTTCCTTCTGAATTTACTGCTCGATGCCCAGAGTTCATCTACCTTTGTATATATGTCAAACTATCCAGCATGGCTACATTCAGATGATTCTGCTCCTCCTGAGCTTTCATCATTCTTTTATTATATTCTCTGTAACTTTTCATTTCCACCCTTAGGCGTATCATGGCGGTTGCAAAATCTGGCAGAGTCTCTTGACATATCATTCCATTAGACTTTGTTTCAGCATTTCCAACTCAAATTTTTTCCCCCATAGCACCTGCCTCATGCTCATAGGGATCCTGTGCATCATTCATACTGTAAGTTCTCATGGGCGAGCCAAAGAACCACTCTTCCAATCTGCACTATGACTCTACAAAATGTGTTATTGAAACATGTTTGTTATCTGTATAACAGTTTTAGAATTTAAACACCATTGATAGTTGCAATGTTGCAATCAATAGTTCTGAAAAATATTCACTTGGCCCATCTAGGACCAATGTTGTAACCATTATCTCTGGTACCACACTGTCATGTCCCCTCTGGCCTTGGAGGATAAATGCGAGCTCAACTCACGGGGGCATCACCTGGGGACCAATATGATATCATGTCCGTTCATATTGGGGTGGTTAAAAATTAAAAATTAAAAGTCAATATATTGGTGGTATATTAGGGGTAATAAGGGTTTTTTTTAACTATATAAATATCCAATATGTTTGGGGTTATTTTATTCCAAATTTCTACCGGCACCCTTCACCACTAGTGCTCCACCATAAGCCTGCATGCACCCTGCATATGCTACTGAGTTTCTCTGGTGCATAGGGTTTCTCTGGTGCATAGTAGTGTTGGAAAGCCACTGCATATCATTCTTATTCTTATTCTTACGTGCCACCAATTATCACCCTCGCACTGTCTTTGCTGCTGCTGCGGTCACGGGTTCCACCCCAGCCGCCTCCATCATTTCTTTTATTCTTTTCCTCTGCAATTTCTGTGTTCTGAGTGGTCTTTAAATGAGATTATAAGGCTGGTATTTATTGATCATAATTTGCAGTAGTGTGGTTGTGGAGAAGTAGGTTAGTTTAGAATATTTGGTTTACAGAACAATGATGCTCAGCCCTCTTCAAATCTGCATGGATTCCACCGATTGGCCATAGGTATATACATGTACATGTCCGAATGATTGTTTATCTGGTTTTTTATTGTAGTTTTTTTCATGATTTTGTCTGTGTGGGGATTCCTCACATTGTCTTTGCTGCTACTCAATGGTCACGGGTTCCACCCCAGCCACCTCCATCATTTCTTTTGTTCTTTTCCTTTGCAATTTCTGTGTTCTGAGTGGTCTTTATATGATATTATAAGGCTGGTATTTGTTGATCATAATTTGCAGTAGTGTGGCTGTGGAGAAGTAGGTGAGTTTAGAGTACCTGGTTTACAGAACAATGATGCTCAGCCCTGTTCAAATCTGCATGGATTCCACCGATTGGCCACAGGTATATACATGTACATGTTAGAATGATTGTTTATCTGGTTTTTGCTTATAGTTTTGTTCATGATTTTTTCTGCGTGGGGCTTCCTTGCATTGTCTTTGTTGCTGCTCAATGGTCACGGGTTCCACCCCAGCCGCCTCAATCATTTCTTTTGTTCTTTTCCTCTGCAATTTCTGTGTTCTGAGTGGTCTTTATATGAGATTATAAGGCTGGTATTTGTTGATCATAATTTGCAGTAGTGTGGCTGTGGAGAAGTGGGTGATTTTAGAGTACTTGGTTTATAGAACAATGATGCTTAGCCATGTTCAAATCTGCATGGATTCCACCGATTGGCCACAGGTATATACACATACATGTAAGAATGATTGTTTATATGGTTTTTGCTTGTAGTTTTGTTCATGATTTTGTCTATGTGGGGCTTATTTTCAATTATATGCCGTGTTTGTGTTGGATTTTGTCAAATATGTATCATACCTATTGTGCATTTTGGAATAGTTTTGAATCTGGAAAGATTGAAATTTTGTAAATTTATGTATCATGGCTGTTTTGGAATAGTTTTGAGTCTGGAAAGATTGGAATTTTGTAAGTATGTGTATCATAGCTGATCATGATTGTAACTTGTTCTATTGACTTTGAGTACATGTACTGATATTTGAGAGTAGGTTCTAGCAGAAAATTCGTAGAGTGTTGGTTTCAGCAGAAAATTGAAGAGTGCAGAGGAATTTGGTTGAGAGAAGATTTTGATTTTGGAGAAAATAGTTTGACAGTAAAATTTGATGTGTGATTATGTGCGGTTTAACTGAACATATTATTTATTTGATCTTACATTAATTGGGTTTCTGATCTTAGGTTTTAAGGAAGTGCTGTTTAAGTTGGTAAGTGGTTTTGCAGCATTATTTGAAAAGATATTTTAGGGTTTTATTGAGTCTTGTAGAGGGTAACTGGTTTTTTGGTTTCTAGTTAGATTTGTTTAAACATTGTGCTGATTTTTGTTCTGTGATATGTTTTTTTTGTGTCTTCTAGTAGCTCATAGATATTTGATGTTAGTGCTATTGTTAAATTTGAGCCCATTTGACAATCCTTTCGGGGTTTGGTTTTGTTCTCCAAGGCATGATGCAGGAAAGAGGGTTTAGGCCAAGTGGTGAAGACTTGATTTCATGTTCATGTCCATTGCTTGAAAGAAGGCTGAAACCCTAGCTTGAACAAGCCCTAGATGCGAGTCCACCAGCACTAAGTTCTGCTACTACAACAACTATAGTTTATCACAACCTCGTCATTTCTGCAAGACCTACAGAAGGTACTAGACCAAAGGAGGAACTCCGAGGACTATACCTATTGGTGGGGGTTGTAGAAAGAATAAGAGGGCCAAGAGAACTGTAGCTGCAGAACATCTCATCTTCAACACACAAAATGAGCCATCCACATCTGCTACACCCTTTGCAAGTGCCCTACCAATTGCCTTGGATCACCATCAAAATGACCTTAATCCTGCTACTAATTCAAGCTCTTATTTCAATCTTCCTGCACATAGTACTGCTGGGTCCACTGAGGCTAGTCTAGCATTTTCCAAAATCCAACAAGCTGCAAGGAATGGGGGTCAGTCTGTTATACCCAACTGCAACAACTTTGATTTTTTGGGCCTCTCCTGTGGCAGCAGTGGGCAATCATCTTTTGGTCCCCAAAGTAGCCTAAATAGTCTTAACTGCTACCACTAGATAGGCCTGAAGGTGTTGAGCTTCAATGTTGTTGGTACAATAGAATAAAGAGGCAACACATGTACAAGTAAGTATACATTGACATTTTGATTTTGATTTCCTGGTGCTTTTTTAGTGGTTTCTGCAATGAATGACATTAGCATTTGGTTTTGTCTAAAAATGACTTTTGGTGATGCTTTTTATCTTCGAACAAGGACAAACAGCTGTGGAAACTAGGCAGCCTGCCACTTGGGCTGATCACCTTTTACAACCTTAATTATGTGGTAGATAATTCTTGGTGTGTTCTAGGCCTTGGTTATAATCCTAGTGTTAGTCGGACAGATATTGCAAAGGCAACACTGATACATTACAATGGAAACATGAAACCATGGCTTGAAATTGGAATTGCAAAACACAAATAATATTGGACCAAGTATGTGAAATATGACCATATATTCTTGCAATAGTGCAATCTTGGCGAGTAGGTACATATGACAGTTTATTGTACATATTCTATTGGAACCCCGAGTACTCCCTATCATTGCTATCCATAAGAATTGCGACAATCATAATTGGAGTGGTTGAGCATAGGTATCATTCTTTTGTTTCCATTGGTCGAGGACTTAGTAGGGTGGATCGAACAGTCTAAAAAAATCACTGAAGTAATAATTTCCACTACACCACATTTGAAGAAATGAGGATATATGGTTGTGGCATGCTATTGCACAACACTATAACCTATATAACAAACCAACGAATCCATAAATGATTTATTAGTGTTGTAATTGACCAACAATATGTACTCTTTAGGATAACCACCACAACCATACTGGATACAAAGAGAGTGTGTCTTGTATAAAAATATCAATCATAAGGTCATAAAAATTATTATACAGTCTTTCACCTATAGAAATTTATACATGCATTGCAATATTGGCGTCATTTCAATGCACTTATTAGATTGAAATAAAAATATTTGTTCAATTTTAGACAATTCCTAAAGGTTAGAACATTTGCTTTGCTTTAAGTTCCATTAATTACCACTCGAATCCTTGGTTGGAATATGTCTTGAAACTCCACTTGCAATCCAGCATTGTAGTCTAGTAATAATTTTTTTACAGAGACTCTGCTACTATGTTGAGTTTCAGTGGCATAAATTCAGAGTTGTTGTTAGAGACCCTCCCCCCCTTCCCAGCCTCCTAGGCTTGCTTTCAATTGAAAATAATAAGAATCATACATAAAAGCAATATTTTTTTCTCAACATATCTCTTGGTGTATATAGTTATATTTATTGAAATAACACCAAGTGCCCCTCTTCTTGATAACTGGTTCTTCCAATATTATTTGTTTTATATGCATGTCTGGAAATTTAGTGTTCTTATTAATTGTTATGATTGTGATGCACATTATAAATAAGGCACTTCCATGTCTTGAAGAATGTTTGCATTCAATTCTAACCATATACCCCATGTGTTAAAGAGAAGAAGTGTTTTGAAATTGTTTTACTCAATTCTTTTCATCCAATTTTCTAAGTTGTCACACATAATCAATCCATTCTTCTATTAGCCTCATGAGTTGGAAGGAGGAAAGGGAAAACTAGGTTCCTCAAGTAGAGACTATCTTTAATAGTCTTATTACTACCTAGGGATGTAATGGGTGGACCAAATATTTAAGGTAGAAGGTTCTCTTAATTCCTTTGACATGGATTATTGGGGCTTTAATACACATTCTAAAGAAACATATTATTGGAAATTTCTTCTATAATGCAATTAGCACCTCTTTATGTATTACCTTGGCTTGGGTAAAAATTAAAAGAAAGATTCAACTGATAACAGTGGCCTCATTATGAAGATGGATCTCAAGGATTCTGCAGTAAAATTAAGGCCTATGGAAACACAAAGTATATTGGTTTGAGTTTGAAGGTTGGCCATTGGATTACATCATGGATTACATCATGTAGAACTTTTTGCTATTTGATCAACATATGAGAAAGATTGTTTATGAGGGTAGAACTAGTCAAGTGTTGATATGTGCCCCAAACAAGTTGACAATAAAGAAAGAAGATATCGGTGTCTACACTGATAGAGTATTTGGTGTCACATTTCTTGAGTAAATGTAGAACTTATGGTCATGTCATTCTTTTTCTTTTCTACACTTGGCCAAATTAACTTTCAGTATGACCATTCTCTTCAACTTCACAAAAAGGAAACAAAAGCCGAGTGGAGGATGATAGAGGTTGTGACACATTTCTTTAGTGAATGTAGAACTTTTTGCTATTTGATCAATAGATGAGAGAGATTCTTAATGAGAGTAGAACTAGTCAAATGTTTATGTGTCCCAGACAAGTTGGAAATGCCAGATGCCTTGTTCAATTGGATTATAATTCATCTGTAAAAAGCCCAAATGATTTTTCTTCATTCAATAAACATCTCTGAATATATCTTCTACAAATAAAATTTTACATCTCAAGACATCCTATTGCAATATACAGTAAATGTTTTGTGAACAGTAGGAGGTAGGTTCTGATATGTTCCAAACAAATGGGAAATGCCAGTTTTCCTTGTTCATTTTGATTATATTTTCTTCTGTAAAATCCCAAATGAATTTTCCTCATTCAGTGAATATGAAACCATCTTCTACTATACAAAGCAGTGTATAAATGATTTATGAGCAGAAGTGCCAGATATCCTATACATGTCCACATTTATTTAGTGAATGTAGAACTTTTTGCTATTTGATCAATAGATGAGAATGATTGTTTACAAGGGTAGAACTTGTTAGGTGTTGATATGTGTCCCAAACAAGTTGGAAGCCCTGTTCAATCGGATTATATTTCACCTGTAAAAGCCCAAATGAATTTTCTTTAGTCAGTGAACATTTCTGAATATATTTTCCAATAAGAAAATTTTACATGTCAAGACATCCTTTTGCATTATGCAGTAAATGTTTTGTGAATAGTTGGAGGCAGGTTTTGATGTGTTCCAAACAAATGGGAAATGCCAGATTTCCTTGTTCATTTTGACTATATTTTCTTCTGTAAAATTCCAAATGAATTTTCCTCATCCAGTGAATATGAAACCATCTTCTACAATACAAAGTAGTGTATAAATGATTTATGAACAGAAGTGATAGATATCCTATGCATGTCTCTTGTTCAATTGGATTATATTTCCTCCCTGTAAAAACCCAAATGTATTTTCTTCATTCGAAGAATATGAAATTATCTTTTACAAGCAAATGTTTGTTTTATGGTAAAAGACATCTCCTCACAGTGTGCAGAGAATGATTTTATGTTTTGTTCATGATTTTGTCTGCGTGGGGCTTATTTTCAATTATATGCTGTGTTTGTGTTGGCTTTTGTCAAATATGTATCATACCTATTGTGCATTTTGGAATAGTTTTGAATCTGGGAAGATTGAAATTTTGTAAATTTATGTATCATGGCTGTTTTGGAATAGTTTTGAGTCTGGAAAGATAAGAATTTTGTAAGTATATGTATCATAGTTGATCATGATTGTAACTTTTTCTATTGACTTTGAGTACATGTACTAAGATTTGAGAGTAGGTTCTAGCAGAAAATTTGTAGAGTGCTGGTTTCAGTAGAAAAATTGAAGAGTGTTGAGGAATTTGGTTGAGAGCATATTTTGATTTTGGAGAAAATAGTTTGACAATAAAATTTGATCTGTGATTATGTGTTGTTTGACTGAACATATTATTTATTTGATATTACATTAATTGGGTTTCTGATCTTAGGTTTTAAGGAAGTGCTGTTTAAGTTGGTAAGTGGTTTTGCAACATTATTTGAAAAGATATTTTAGGGTTTTATTGAGTCTTGTAGAGGGTAACTAGTTTTTTGGTTTCCAATTTGATTTGTTTAAACATTGTGCTTATTTTTTTTTTGTGATATGTTTTTTTTGTGTCTTCTAGCTCATAGATATTTGATGTTAGTGCTGTTGTTAAATTTGAGCCCATTTGATAATCCTTCTTGGGTTTGGTTTTGTTCTACAGGGCATGATGCAGGAAAGAGGGTTTAGGCCAAGTGGTGAAGACTTGCTTTCATGTTCACGTCCGATTGGTCTGTTGCACTGTTTGTTGTGTATTCGTATTTCCTCAGGTTGACAAATTTCTATATTGCTGGGATTGTGGAAAAATGAATCATGCAGCTGGGATTGAATTGATTTGTGTGCACATTTTTCATGTAGTTAAATCTCTTTTTCTATTTATATCTATCTCAAATTTGAGTCACCTGATATGGAATATGGCTTCACAAACATACCATTATTAAATCAGGCAAAGCCATGTTTGTCAATTTGGAACATAGTCATATAACATATTTTGGATATATTTTTGTAATTATGTGTCATGGTTGAGGTTTATAACCATAAATGAATTTAAATTGGGACACACAAATAGCCATAGGTGGAAGTTTAGCTTGTGATACTGGAGCATGGCATAAACGTTTGTATGAATTTGAGTGATTACAGAATACTAGAATGAAAAGCATTGGAGTTATTCTGCCAAGCCTATGTTCACCATGATTTTTCCTTCTAAATCTGAATTTGATGCATAAAACTTAGGTGGTTGGGAGCCAATTACATTTTTGAACTCTTTCCTATTTAGATTTCTTGCATCATCACAATGATCTTGAATAAATTTAAAGTAGATGTACACCAGTTAGTTTTAACTCCTATAAATATATTATCTATTGGTACTTCTAAGCAGAATGGGTGTGTGTTTCTGAGAGTTCCATTTTTTGAAGTATGATAACTCATACAACTTGTCTCCTTCAGGTTTAAGTAACTTGGAAGATTAGCCTGAAATAAAATTGATTAGGTCTATAGCATATACTATTTTCAGAACTTCTCTTTCTCTCATCTACACTTTTATACTGTATAGTCTTTGTGCCATCATTGAAATTCCTTGTGGTGATCATGATTAGGTTCATGTGGTAGCAAATAATCTAGTTGTCTCATGAGTGACCGTAATTAGACAAGTTCTTTTGAAAGCTCCTTCATTCCGTGGGAGAACCAATCTAACTGCAGATAGCTAATATTCAATGTTTGATTGGTGAAATGATTTTTTCCACAGAATATAGGTCAGATTGTTTTTGGTAGGCTCCAATGTTGGCATTGATGATACTATTTGATCCGAATTACTTGAACGAAATAGTAAGTAGCTTCTTTTGGCATGCCATTACAGACATTTGTGTTTTTCGGCCTCAAAGTATGTCACAAGTTGATCATCATGGGATGCATGTATTCTCTTTATATCACTATGTCTGTTATCCTAAGCTAATTAATTAATAAATACCCTCAGTAGTGCCTTACTTTGTTTATTGAATCTATTTTTAATGTCAATGGTACCTTGCTTTGTTTATTGAATCTTATATTATCGTATATAATACATTGGAAGACCAAGGAAACTGTGCTCCTTTTTTCAGGCCTCATAAATGTCTAGCTAAACTTTGGCAGTTGTTTTCGCTTCATGGCCATGGAATTCTCACAGGAAGGTAATAACATATGTTGGATAGGTCTAATGATTTTATTGTCAAAAAATAAGGTTAAATTCCTTTCCAGTGGCTGTCAGTTTGGCATTTACAAAACCATTAGTTCTGGAGTCTGGACTACTTAGCAAAATGCTATACTGAATTCCATTGTTTTGCATACCTTTCAAAATGAATAGTTCCAGCCATTGAAAGGATATCATATGGAAAAATTCACCAACTCTGGAGTCACCTTGGTTTATGTGTTGCATTTTAGCTCTATCATGCATTGTCTAGATCCAGGGAGTTGCTCTACAATTTTTAGAGCTTATAAATTCCCATTAGATTTTAGCACTCCTAGTGATTCCTCATTCCCATAGAGTTCTTTCTTTACGATTTTCAGCCTAATAGGTGTACACTTTATACAAAGGAAGACTCAATTTCCATAGAGATCTTGGTTTATGTTGAGGAAACTGAACCTTCTTTAGATTAGTTGTAAATGTGCACTAGAGGGATTGGTAATTCCCAGAGCTAGCTTGATCTGTTTTTTATAGAACTTAATGCACCCTCAAAGATGCCTAGCTTACTGAATCTGGTTATTATTTATGATTTTTTTCACTAGATCCAGCAGGAATTAGGTTTTATATTTGTTTTTAGATGCATTAATGGTTTTGTAAGGATGTTTAGGCTCAAACCTTTTGTGGATATTTGGACATTATTTTAGTATGGATTTATATGTTATATTGTGAGTAAACCATGATTTGTTGAAGAGATTGTTGTCTTGTCCTTACAGTTGTTATTAAGTATTGATCCTATTGAAATCCGATATTAGTTATGGTATCTCATGACCTTCTATGATTGTAGCTATATTGTAATGACCATGATATATTAATTGTTATATGCTACATTGGTTATTCACCTTTTGTGTAACCCAGAAAATTAATTCCTGAAATCCATCTTTGTCCACTATGGCAGTCAACTAGTTGTATAGTGGAGAGATGGTGGTACCTCAAAAGTAAATTAAGGTGCAGTTGTATAGATTTTTTGCATCCATGGCTGTTGGATTTTCTTCTTCAGGAATGTTTGTGGGTTGAATTCATTTTGAATAAGCACTGAATACTAATGATTGAATTTGGTACAAAAGGGAATGCCGTAGCTATGCAGTTTGTGCAACAAAAATGTGCTCTAGTCTGTAGTAGATCTTCAAGGCCTAACAATGGAGGAAGCTGTATATTCCTCATCATGAGCTATTTTGTAAGTTCTCATGCCTTTGGGATGGAAACATGGTGAGAATAGGTCTGAACAGAAACCCACATTTAATAAATGTTTGCATGATTGAAATGGACTTGACATTTTTTGGAAAACACATGATCGAATTTCTATACTGGGAAAGTACTCTTTGAAATAGGAGGACCGATTCTCATCTTTGCTCTCTAGGTTCTTCATTTGGCAGAAATGATGATGTGGTGACAGGAGCATAGCAATTATCTATTCCTCACCATATTACCTGCAGTCTACTACAGGAGCTATTGGAGTTGCATGCAACTACATTTAAATGAAATTAAATAGTAAAATGGTAGTACTACAGTACTATGATCGATGGTCTGTTACACAAAAAAAGTCATGCCTCATAATAGATAGTCAATTTTATTTTAATATGAATATTGTTTTCTATGGTATCGATCATTCCTCATGGCCAGAGTGGAGGAAGAGTGTAGTGGGACTTCCATGATATGCTGAAATTCCATCCCAATTGAAGGAGAAGGCTCCAAGACCCAAACCCTTGTATCTTGGACCAATTTGATTAGCTGTGATATTATGTGGCCATATCCAACAAACCCATGAGAAAAATGTCAGAATTGTGAATATGTATCTAGGGAGTGTGTAGTATAAAAAGCTGCCCACTGCAAATATAGCAAAGAATTGCATTCGTGACAGTCTCTTCCTAGAATGGTCTTTTTCATGAAAAGCCTTGATTCACATTCAAATAAGTACTCATACCAAAACAAATGAAGCAATAAACATATGCAAGAATGTTCTAATACCTATGCCTTTCTCAGTAAATTACATGAAAAAATGTAGATCAATCCAAGGTGCATGCATTGCATGGTTTTATAACCTTTCAAGTTTTGCTGAATCTCAGGTAGTTGTGGTAATTCCCTTGGTTATTAACATGTTTTTTTACAGTTTGAGTGGTGTATATTCCTGTGTCTCGTTGTAAGGCAATTTCTTTGCTTAGATAGAGAAACTAATATTATAACTATATAGAAATTGGAGCCTCAAACATGATCCCCACGGAGAAATTAACTGAACATGTTCCAAAGGGCCCTTGGCTACAATTAACTTCAAATTTTATCGATGCTTTCAGTTGAACAACTTCATTATACCATGAAAGAGCAAGTTAGGTGATAAAATGGTAAGGATGTCAATTTTGGAAGCCCGAGTTTGGATTTTAAAGTTATCAGCCTATATTTACTTATGGTAGTGGAGAATTCCATGTGAACACAATGAAATACCATATTGGAACTTGAAAAGCTATCAATTTCAACAAGGTTTCCTACTTGATTTGGCCTCTATGTGAGTAGTGTTGTGGTGTATCCCATGGGTGTTTTGACTGCAGAACCGAAAATACAGCTTCAAGAATACTTCATCCTGAACAGAACAGCTTCAAGAATACTTTGAACAGATTTGATTTAGGAAATGTTATTTTCTTCTGAATAGCCTTCTCACTTAAAAAAGTATTAAGTGGGCAAAGGAAACTAGGAAATAATTTCTTTCTCAAAATAAAATTTGACATGGTTTATAACATGATTGAATGAGACTTCATTTTTAATATTCTTTAGTGGCTAGGATTGGGAAACTTCTTCACTCAAGTAGTTTGAACCCTGTTCTCACATGCCTCAACTAGAGTGTATGTTAAGGATAGAATTTTCCAAGCAATCCCTCTTCAAATATCTCTTTCCCACTCCACACTTTATGCCCCTTAGCTCCATAACTCCAAAAGGATGCCCCTTAGCTCCATAATTCTATGTCGTTGCAGCAAATACCTTCGATTATCTTCTAGGGGTGGGTAACTATTTAGTGACCAGGGCAGATCCAAGATATCCCTAGTACCTGTTGGTGGTGGGAAACTGTATAGTGACCACTTCACGGATGATTCAACTCTCACTTCAGAACTCAACAAAACTTCAGTTGAGGGTACCATTTAGTGCCTAGATATTTTCTAACATGTAGTACCTAGAATTTTTTTCCAAAGCCACAGAGCAATGATCACTGATAAGTGAAAAATAGAGACAAAGGAAATTTTTTTAGTCCCTTCCATAGGAAGATGGTCGTCTTGGATTGGTCGACGTTAAACCCCAAGGAGAAATTCTGGAAATTAAATGGGTTGGAAGAGCCATGACTATTCTCCTCGACCATCACAATCAAACTGATTCTCATATTTGCGACATATAAGGCATTTGGGATTTATCTAGTATGGTTGGATTCTTTGATATATGACTGTTATTGAAATCCTTGTACAAGACTTATAATGGAACCATGATTATTTAAGGGACCAGTTCTTAAGTTAGTGGATGTCAAACCATAACCAGAGAATAAGGATCTTATCTCTATATACTTAATCATTTGTCCCAGTGTTTCAAAGTTATTTTAAGAATCTCTAGTCTATCAGGAAGAGCTGGCCCTTGGAAATTTGATGAACTAGGAGGGATAATTTTGTAGGAGCATCCCTCAAATGGACTCTAAGACAATTTTGACCATCCTCTTGTAGAATAGCATAAGGAAATGAGACATAGATTTGTCTATGTGATAGAAGAGGAGAGGACATGAGATATAGATTTGTGTGATAGAAGAAGAGAGGAGATAGAGATTTGTGTGAGAGGAAATAAAAGATAAGGCTAAACCATGCATGAAGATTTAGAATGACAATTTTAATTTAAATAAAAAAAGAAGTATTTAAAATTAGGATGACAATTTTTATCATCCTCTTGAAGCAAAGCATAAGGAAAGGAGATAGAGATTCGTCTATGTTTCATAAGAGGAAATCAAAGACAAGTCAAACTATATATGAAGATTCAAATGGTAATTTTAATTCAAAGAAAGAAAGGAAGTGTATTTAGTGTGATAAATATGGACTTTATTTTGAAAAAAGATGGTTAAAAATTGTGTTTAATAAATTGGAATCTTTTTTCCAAAGAAAAAATGTTTCTTAATATTCATTTGGAATAAAAAAATATATACAAACCACCAATTCTTCCTAAGAAGACAGTTACTTTAAAAAAAAAACTTTTAGAGCAAACTGCTTTAGACTTGTCTAAGAACTTAACCCCAAACTTGAAACTTAAACAAACATAAATTCTGTTTTTCTCCATAAGGGTTGGGGCATTATATCTAAAATTAGAGAAGAGTACCCGGATCGGATGATGCTTACATTCTCATTTTTCGCATTACCTAAGGTGTCTGACATGGTTGTAGAGCTAATTGCCCTTGGTTGAACTTCTCTGAGCAACACTTTCCATGATCTTTCTTAAGGCCATTGCTATTTTTCTTTGTTGGGGTCAATATACTAGGTAGAAATATAAAGGGGTATAAAAAATGTAAATGTAAAAATGGATACATGCAATATATAGTGAAAATAGGGGTTTTTTTAAAATTGGGAAGGCATATTGGGAGGGGGTTAAAAAAACGATTTTTGGAGGTATTTTCCAATATTTTTTGAAAATAGGGGTATTGTTTCATATGCCACGAATGAACATGCTATGGCATGGTTTCACTAAGTGAAGACCCCATGGCTCAACTACTCTAATATACCACAATGTAGTGTTCCCACTACTCTGATACTGTTGTGATGTCCATGAACCCGGTTCCCATACACCTAACTGATATGTAGAATAGTTAAAAAAATATTATTTATTTTTCTTTAACACAGTCATGGGTCATGTAAAATCCTTTAAAATTGATTATTAGGCTTAGAAACCACTGTAACAGTTGTTCCACCCTTGACAGATCCATTCTGTGACCAAAAACACCTTTTTCACATTAAACATGTCCTTTCTGCACTCACATTTCCGCCTTCCACTGCGGAATCTGGAAACTGGAAAATAATGTGCAACGGAAATACTTTATCCACTTTTTGCTTTCTGCATTCTTCCCTTCTTCCTTCCGCTTGTGGAACTCAGGAATTAGAAGATCAATATTCGACAAAATCATTTATCCACTCTTCCTCCTTTCAACTTCCACCCTTCAACCATTTGCTGTAGAACTCGGGGATCAAAAACTCAAAATTTTGATGGAATCGTTCAGCCACATTCTGCCTTTTACATTCTGCCTTTCTGCCTTCCACTTTTTGACCTCGAAATGTGGAAATCCATGAAACAACAACTTTATCTTTCAACTTTCCTCCTACCAACTTCCATCTTTTGCCTTTTGCTTGCAGACTTTGTAAATCGAGACAACAAATTTTTGCTTAGCCTTTTTCTATTCTGCCGACTTTTGCCTTTCTAATTTTTCTCTCCACAACGGGGTTCAGGAATCGAAAGTCCAACTTTTCCTTAGTTCTTTTATCCCTTTTTTCGCTTCTGACTTCTACCTTCTGCAGGCGGATCTAGAGAATCAGAAATCCAACATCCTACCTTGTTTCCAACTACTCTTTCTTCCTTTCGGCTTCCATAGGTGGATTCCAGGGTTCAGAAATACTTGAGATAGATGCATTCTAACTCTGTTAGCCAGAATTCTATCCTCCATGATCATAAGAAAATGCATTGAAACATACAAGGAATATATAGATGAAAATGAAGGAACATTCATTCAACAGTGAACTCTACTGAAATAATCTAACAAGCATTCAACACATTCATACATTCATAAGCAAATACATTACAGAATTAAGAATAACCATAGAATACTTATCTTGAAGATGAAAATGTCCCGCAACTAGCTATGTCATTGCAATGTTACACCCAACCATAAGCTAGTGTGTTCATTAAACTCTCAACACCGCTGACACCTCTGAGCTGGGCATGATTTACAGAAGGAACTAGTGAACAACAGGCTCACACATGGCCAAAACACATCAAAACATAGTGTTACGGAGAGAAATTCCTATGGCTTGGGGTACCACAACAGACAGCTAGACTCCAGAAATCAATCTTTCCCAATATGCAATAGAAATAAAATATCTAACACTAAAGGATCGAACCTCGTACCTTATTCCGGACGGTTGAAGTAGATCCCCGTTGAGCTTTCCAATCTTCAGCTTGAATTGTTATAGCACGTCCTCAACAACAAGTAAACAATACAAGCATACTAGTGTTAGATCTATTCTAGCATATATAATCAATAATGTAAAAGCATTTGACATATTCCAATGGATACAATATTCATTCAAATACACATTACTGGACAGGAAAAGATATTTCTATTAATATGAATCAGAGATTTTAAGTGACAACCTCTGACGGCATGTCTGCGAACCAGAGAAACTGAATCCCCCACTTGGGCCTCCACCACCTCAATCCTCCATCACTTCGATAGCAAGCTTACTAGCAAAAGGCAAGCTTGGGAAGAACACAACAGCACTCCAAGGGACAAAGGGATGCAAACTCAAGCATAAGTTCTGGAAACAATGGACTATAGTTTCGTTACTCTCAATTCTCTCTTATTCTTTCAATGTCTCAAGGGTTCCTTATATAGCTTTTCAAAGGGATACTGAAAGGTCGAATCCGTGCGATCTCAAGGCATATGGAAGGCCAGGAGTCATATGAGTTGGATCCAAGTCAAGGAACTCTCCAAAAGGATTTGGATTATTCATACATCTCGATGTACGTGACTATAGAGGGAATATCCATGTATGTACGCGGTTATCAGGTAAAAATCCGCGTATATCACTTTTCTAATGTTTTTAGGGATGGTAAAGGATACATCAAAAGACAAAAAGTGGTCCATATGGGCAAATGAGTCTGCAGCGGGACAGGGGAAGGCCATACAGTGTGTGATTCACCTAGTGTGGTGAAATCCACTATAACAGATGCCCCCTAATGTATGAGATTAGAGGGGTTATACGATGGCCGAAATACATTATAAGTCCATCCCAGAAGTGAAGTGATGAAGGTACCCAAATGGAAGACCAGCCACCCAATCAGCATAGTACCATAATACAACTCTGCATATAACTGCAAATACATATAGCAGTCCCAGATACATAAGAGTACAATGGCCATGAATAGGCATGAAACATGATAACACATATGTGGTCATCGCCACATACAATATACATAGATCAGAATCTCCATGATGAAGATATACAAAGGACCATGATCTCCACAAATGCTGAAGATATATAACAGATCAAGATCTCCATTGTGGCTGGAAATGTCTGACACATACTGGAACAAGTCATGAGAGCTGAAATCTCATGAACACTGGCACGATCAAGGAGGTAGCATATAGTGGATGCCACCAATCTGGAAGGTCTTCTACACACACCGCTACGAGTACATGTCCTACTATGTGAATAGAGGTGTTGAGGTCGAACATAGTAGTCCATCGTCTGATTACCAGTCATTGATGTATACCGTTAACAGACGCGAGATCACCCACCAATAATGAAAATGGGAATCAAGGTACTAGAGTGCAAACTAACAAGTGTGAATAAATGTGTTGAGGTCGAACACTTGAGAGAATCCATCGATTGGGGGAAATTGATGTATTCCCAAAACTGTCGATGGTGAGAGAACCTACCATTGATGACTGCAAGTCTCAAGGCACTCAAAATGACTGTAGACTCCAATCCCAGAATAAATGATCTGAAGTCGATGGGATGAAATCTGCTGGAAGGAGGGCATTAAGACATCCCCCATCATCCAACACGAGGTACTCAGCAAAGCTGTATAATGTGGAAGGACTCGATCATAAGGTGCATGAACCAGTAACTGTACTGGGAATGGCCGATATGCAAAGTCAAGATAACTGAGGAATGGCCGACTCAGGTTTCAAATTCCTTCGAACAAGAGCATAACGGCGTATGGTGACTGAATGAAGGAAGCATAGACTCGATATACAAACTGGGACATCTCTATGATGCAGGAGGCATCAATAGAGGCTCCATAGGGACTAGAAGCATAACTAGTCAGTGGAGATAAAAATCAGATAAATGAGTACAGCTCCTAAAGTCAAGCTATAACCCAACCAATGGATGTGATATACAGTGCTCTGTTCGAAGGCAACACAACTCGACAGCTGCCAAAGATAATATCTTTCCTTGTCCGGCTTTTTTGGTTTTTTGATTTTTTTGGTCTTTTTCAGTTATTTGAAAAGCTTGAAAAAAGAATAAACTAGGTTTATAGTTACAAACTAGGAGGAGACGAGTGTCATGAGGGAAAACAAACTAGTTCCAAGCAGTGGAGCATACCTATGCTCAATGCAAGGATACATGTGTAGGATATTGACACTCGGGGGAAAATCCCCTCCCGGTAAAAAGGGAATCAAGCTGCGAAGGATATAAATAAAGGCTCTGCATGGCTAGACATGAGACAAGCTCGGGCTATATGGCTAAAACGCAATGTCATGAGAGCCGGCATAAAGCTCAATAAGACAGGAAAAGCTCATGATAATGCATCCACAACTTGATATAAGGGGAGTCCGGAGGGAAAAAGGCCAGCATAAGATCAAGAGGAGTATGAGGCTCTTGTGAAATGTCATGGCAAATACTATACAACGGACTCCCACACCCTAAAGGGAGAAACATCGGCATGGGAACCAACTGCAAATAAGGTTCTAACTAGGGTACCCATGTAAGGTGAGGCTCTACCACTCATATCATGCCACTTCTATAGCAACAAGAAGGTTCCGTGACATAATAGAGTGGGTTCGTACCTAAGGATATAGTGACATGGTCATAAGGTCATGCAAAATGCAAACGGTGGTGAGCCTAACCTATATGCCAGTGTAGACATTATACTTGAGATCAGTACGAACGGGTCAATCCAAAGGCTGAAATGGCGCTGAAAACGGTCTTCTACACCACATTTTAGGTCAGAAACGGTCCAAAATGGTTAGAAACGGTCAAAACTATAGGAAAGGGGGTAAAATTTTTTCTATAAATAGTAAAAAATAGAAATCATTTGAAACTTTTACCCATTGGAGCTCTGATTTTCAACTGCAAATTCCAAGAGATCCAGCCGGCAGAATTCACAACTGTTTCTTCCAGGTATTTACTCATGCTCTCAGCTTGCATTTCAATACATTTTTTACAATTTTTCATGGTCAAATGAGTTTTTAAAGGCCAATCTTACATGAGTGCTGCGGCCCACATGGGTATCGAGGCTTTTTCTATATATAGGGCTGGCTATACGCGGAAAAGGGGCTGGAAACCGCGTAAATACGTGGCTGTTTGCAAAGCAGCCGAGTATGACGCCGCACAAAAGGATTTACATGAATCTAATGGACATTTTGGTCAATTTCTCATGTAGGATGGTACTAGAGTGGCGAGAACACGAGCATGGTGAAGTAGAGGAAGCAGTAAGGGCTGACAGAATGGCTCAAGAAGCTCTAAGAAGATGTGGACTCTACAAGTTTTGGTGCCTAGGTGGCTTGAGGTCCAAACCGGGACTACTACAGATGCTGGTAGACTATTGGGATCCGGACTCAGAGTCCTTCCGGATAGATGGCATGTCCCTCACCATTGAGGTGGAGGATATCTACTTTATCACAAGTCTATCTCAATGAGGTGAGATGGTGAACCTTCGTGCCCGAGGAGGGCCAGGTCATGGGATTACTATCAATGAGTACATAGCTGTGTACTGCTACCCAGAGACTGAGAAGGTGGGGAGCCAAGTAGATGGCATGTCCCTCACCATTGAGGTGGAGGATATCTACTTTATCACAGGTCTATCTCAACGAGGTGAGATGGTGAACCTTCGTGCCCGAGGAGGGCCAGGTCATGGGCTTACTATCAATGAGTACATAGCTGTGTACTGCTACCCAGAGACTAAGAAGGTGGGGAGCCAAGTTCCCACCAACGCTATACAGGTGCTGGGCCTAAAGGCCATACTACTGACACTGGGCAGGATAGCAGGCTTAGCATCACTCCAGCAGGACTCTCGGCCACTGATGTTCTATGCGGTGGAGTGTATGACACCGACCATCTATGACTGGAGAACTTCACTATTGAGCAACATGAAACATCAGCTCCATGAGTGCAAGGCAGGTAGGATACGGAACTTCGAGTTCAGCAGCATCTTGAGCACGTTTTTCTTCGAGTGTGTTCCAGGATTGAGCCCTAGAGTGGATGCTCCTCTCCATGGGGTTCAAGATCTGGCCCAACGACGTTGGGTAGATGCAATGCGCAGACTAGGGGGTGGTAGGGTGGCCAACCCTTATCCAGTAGACTTTTTTCCATGGTGGCGACGACAGATTGTTGCCATAGAGGACTACCCTTATGCAGGGATAGATTTTCGGGGAGATCCGAACATGCCATTACCACCAGGATCAGCATATGGAGACATAGGTAACGAATCTCGACCCCTACTCTTTTTAAAATTTTTTGAAGTACTTAATTTTTTTGTGTTTTCTTGATTAATGGAATCAAAAAGACATGTTTTTGGGTGACAATACATAATGACATCTACCATTCATGTGCATATGTGGGACCACGGCGACCAGAGGGCTTCCCACGTCATAGACGGAGGGGAAGAGGAGACGATATCACCGGTGTGGATGCGGAGCGAACGCTCCAAAGCATCCATACCAACTTCGTGCGACTGACTCACAGGATTCCCATGGTGTAAGTCGAGGACTTGCCTAATGCTATGCAGAGATAGGTGGTGGGTGTACCACGCGCATGGGTGCAGTTATTCCGGCGGCTAGCTAGAGCCGTGGTGACATATCATGATCACAACCCTCTTCCACCTCCACAGGACTAGACACCTAGGAGTGTATCTATTTTGTACTACCGTGTATATGATGGTGGCTTTCAAAGCCCCAATTTTGTATTATGACACTATGTATTACCACATTTTTGATATATATAAATTTTTTTATGGTGATCGGTTTATTTATTTACATGTGTAAAAATTGTGTTTATGATTAATTTATAATGAATGAAACAAATCCCAATCTAACACATAGTTAGCATATGAGTCAACAATTTGATTATAATTTCTTGGAATGTGTATATATGTTATGTTCTCAAACTGCCGTTCTAACAATCTCACACGTAATAATCTCCTCAATAATGTCGGATCTCTAACATGGTACAAACCATTGAGTTGTGACACTACTAACTCTGAATCAAGACGTACCTCAAGAGAGAGAACACCATGCGAAATGGAATCCCGTAGAAGCTCAATAATGGCACTATATTCAGCAACATTGTTGGAAGATGGCCGTAGACATACACCTCCTGAAGACAGTACTTGACCCATAAGAGTATAAATCACCCAAGCAACTGAGGCTGAGTGCTGAGTGTGACGGCTTGCACCATCTGCGAATCCTATGTAGGTGGAAGATTCCATTGACATCTGCCACAAGAAATGGAAACTAATCACAAACCCGATCACGATAAACAAGACCTAACTATGCAAAAAAGATGTACAATAATATACAACAAGCAGCCTTGGCTAAAGATCATGCATAGTATTTTTTGAGATAGATCCCATTTCTAGGCTCTGCCAAGGATGTCCCTTCGCAATCCACTAACTCGTATGTTGATGTATATGTAACTTCAGAATGTATTCTTACATGTATCTTATGTATTGTAACCCGATGTTTATTCCGGGATGTTTATATTATGTATTTGAGTCATGTTGTCATGCCCCGATGTTCCGATCGGGAGGATTAATAATGTAAACAAGTCATGTCAAGTCATTAGGTAAGTCCCCACAGTTTCGGGGCACTTGAGTTATTATACACTAATTAAGGTGTACGCTCGAGTAGTAATTATTAGGTTGAGCCTACGTGTGAAATGGAAACTCAAGTGAACAGATGAATATAAATAGAGAGTGAGAGTCTCTCTATTTATCACTTGTGAAATACATCACTTGCTCTCTCAAGTGTGGCGCACCTTTGGAGAAGGAAATGCTTTGGCTTGACAGAAGACAGAAGGCTACTGCTGTGTTGGGAGGTCATCTTACTGTTTTGGGTTTCACATCTTGTGGTGATACTATCTTAGAGGAAGTTGTGGGGTTTTCTCCATTTATGGTTTCCCCAATCAAAACTCTTTGTGTCTCTTGTCTCTTGTGATGTGCTTATGTTATTGCTGTGCTTGTTATTCTCTCAGTGAAAAGATCCTAACATAATGCTAGCTTAAATGTGATGAAAAACTAACATGGTATCAGAGCTAACCTGAGAAGAAGACATTGTGCAGCTACAGGAACTAGGGATTCCTATTTTGTGGATATTCCTCCACATATTTTCAGCAAAAGTATGCTAGGATGACTCTCCATTGAAGGGTGCATCTTTCTGTCGATGCAGAATTCAATTTCAAGCATTTTCAGTTTCGATGTGGAAATTAGGGCTTTCTAAAGAAGAGGAATTTTTGAGTGATACCAGCATAGGGTTATTCTCCTCATCAAAACCGAAGTTTAGAGACCTGGATCAACAAATTTGGTTGGGTGAAACTCCAGGAAAGTCAAACCCTAGTTTGACCCTGAGCCAGGAGAAACCCTAAATACTAAAACTGCTAAGTTTTGGTACAGTTGCTATATTCCGAGATTGGAGAAGTATAAAAATATGAAAATTTCAGGGGACGAATATAAAATCCTGATGAACATTGTGTCAAAATATCAGCCTCATATTCTCTTTATTCTAGGAGATATGATCTCTCAAAGTTAGGGTTCTAGCCTCTTCCAGAAATCATCCATAAACAAGACACCTGGGGAAAATTGCAATATCTTGGGCTACAGAGGTACAAATGGAATTCCTGAAGATGTTCAAGAAATTGCATGGAATTTTATTTCTTTGATATGAATATCAGACTCAGACGATGAATCAGGAACACGTGTCAGGCCGTACAACTTTGCTGTTCTGAACAGTCCTATAACAGGTCACCTTGGGAAAAGGATCATAAATAAAAAATGGTGAAACCAATTCTGATGAAACATGTCGTGTTGGATCAGGGAAATTCGAGGTTATCTCAGTGAGAAATTTCAGGCATAGAGGATTAGTAATTTTAGAGATATCACAGAAACAGTAACAGGCATTTTTGCAGAAGAAATCAGAAAATTAGGGCTTCCTGTTCCGGGAGTTTCCCTCCACTGTTTTCAGAAAAGGAGTACATTGGACAGCTCCATTTGAAGAGATATATCTGTTCATCCAATCAAATCTGAAAGATTCTAATTTTTGAAAATTAGGGTTTCTGTGACAAACCCTAGATCATTGAACTCCGGGACAAGGACGGACACCTCAAATCGATAAGATCTAATCCTTTGCTATTTCCATTTGAGGTTCTCATTTCAATATGATATATCACATCAGCTTAGTTAAAAGCTTGCGAAAGTTGACAACTTCCAAACCTGGAAGTATATGATCTCTCTGAAGAAAATGGATTGGACACCTACATGAGTATGGAGGTTCCAGTTTCAGAGGGAGATGAGGCCAAAGAAGACATCATGCTCATGCTGCAGAGGATGATGAACCATCCAGAAAGAGATCTAGTTATGAAAGTGAAGATTCTTCAAGCAAGGATGAATATGTTCTAATATCAGCTCTCATAGGTAACATTACTCATGGAAGTGATGATTGGCTTATAGACAGCGGGG
>LPNX010573034.1:4784-38538 GCA_001517045.1 Pseudotsuga menziesii
TAGGCTTTTTAATGTGTTAATTTTGCATTTAATTATAAGTTTGTTCTTGTAAATTTCAAGAAAAGGTGAACAAGTGGCTTTTGTTTCTAACAAGTAATTTAGTGTTCAATGTATAATTAAAACAAAAATTATACTAACAAATTGACACATAACTTAAGTGTATCCACTTTTAATTTATTTTTTTGGCAAATTGTATTTCTTTTAGTAAAGGGTCCCACAAACTTGTGTATATTTTGCTTACTAGAAATCCGATGGTCTATGTTTAAGGGTTAGAAATGTCTTATAACAATTTTAGATTTTTCATCTCATTTTTTATTTGTTTCCATACCTTAAACTCTTTCATATTGGAAATGTTTGCGAGATGGGAAGCGATGGAGGCATTTTTGGTTTCATAGTCTCATGGACATCCTTTTAGGAAAATTTATATACCATCCTTTTTCTTTATTACTTACAATACTTTTGTAAGTATATTCTCACACAATTTGGGCAACTCACATGTTGAAAGTGTATTTTGTAAGGTTTCAACCTTTATTGATATAATTGCTCTTAATAATTTGTATTAACCTTTCCCAGTATAATTTAACGTTGCCCTCGATGTGTATTGCAAGCTTATATTAATATCCTTCCATTGATATATCTCATTAGTATGATCACCCTTATTAAGGTTAGATATGGAAATTCTAATATGAAAATGTGCATGTCCAAAGGAATTTTTCAATAGTATAAAAACCCTTTCAATAATTACATATTGAAATCAAATTTTTTCTAGGTAGGATAGTTTCCACTCACTCAAGGCGCCATCGCTTAAGCGACGCTTATGAGGCTAGTCGTCGCTTAAGCGACACTTATGAGACTAGCCGTCGCTTAAGAGACGCTTATGGCCACTTTTTCAACAACAAAAAAATTATCTTTGTGATTTTTGGTAGGTTTAAAAAAAGAAATCCACGCATCGTCAGATTTTGGATCGAAATGTAGTAGTGATTGTTGCCGAAGCTTATACTTGAGTCTGCATCCCTTTGTCCCTTGGAGCACTTTTGTGTTCTTCCCAAGCTTGCCTTTGGCTTGTGAGCTTGCTATTGAGAGATGGAGGATTGAAGTGGTGGAGGCCCAAGTGGGGGACTCAGTTTATCCGATTCGCAGACGTGCCAACAGAGGTTGTCTCTATTGTAATCTCTATTTTATATTAATAGAAATATCTTTTCCTGTCCAATAATGTGTATTTGAATGAATATTTGATCCATGGATGATTTCAAATGCTTAAATTTTATTGATTATATATTCTAGAGTAGGTCTAACACAATTATATATAGCATGCTTGTATTGTTTATTGAATGTTGAGGAAGCAATTTATCAATTCAAGCTGGAGTTGGAAATCTCAACGGGGATCTACATCAACCATCCGGAATAAGGTACAAATCGAGATCCTTTAATGTTAGATATTTGGTTTCACTTGCATATAGGAAAGGATTGATTTCTGGAGTCAAGCTGTCTATTGTGGTACCCTAAGCCATAGGAATTTCTCTCCGTAACACACATAGACTCGAGATTTCCACCTCCTAACATATCATGTTTTTGTTTGTAAGTCAAAACCAAGTAACCTTCATTAAATACATGAGGTTGAATGAATCTATCATATTTGGATTCAATACATCTCATATGCACCTCATTAGTGAGAGATACATCTCAACGAGTTTCATCGAGCTTAGTTAAATATAATAAACGTTCTTCCCCTGCAGTGGTGTTGGGTAGAAGTTTGACAGATAGTTTTAACAATGATATTTCACATTCGATATGTAAAAAAACTTATATTCCATAAACCAACTAAAAGGGTGTAAAACTGGTTGTCATTTTTACTGTGGTTCGATAATCCCGCAGTGCTGAGAAAAGTTTCAAATGCCAACTAGATTTGTGGTCCCCTACCATACATTGAAGCATTGTTTTAAGAACTTTATTGATTTATTAAAAATTCCCATTGGGGATAGTAGGGAGATGATTTTTCATGACAAAAACCCAGTTTAACACTTAACTGAGTCATCATCTAGTTCTTGAAGTGGGATCCATGATCAGTAACTATGGCTTGAGGGACCCCAAACCTAGCAATGACAATGTTAAAAAGAAAAAGAGAGGAATTATTTCCATCCTCGACATACATAGGCATATCCTCATACCATTTGGTAAAATAATAAACAATGACAATGACATAACCATGCCCCTGACCAAGGCAGGATTACAATGCATAAAATCAATACCCCATTTGGAAAATGGACCAACAACAATCATGGGGTGTAAAGGATCCAGGTAGGTGCGCTTTTTGGGATGAAAAAGTTAACAAGGTGGGAATTTTTTCGTTGCCCCAATACAATATTTAAAGATGGAAGGCTAGAAATAGCCATCGTGTAATCTTTTCTAGGTTGTAGCCATCATAGAAATATGACTTCCACATGCTCTAGAGTGACATTCATTCAATACATTTTTAGCCTCTTCATGAGTTAAACAACGTCGTAATATAGAATTGATTCCATGATGATACAAAGTATCATTGATAATAAGGTAATATTTTGTGTGGTGATGAATATGATGACAATTGTCATGAGATAATCCAGGATGAAAGCGTTGTGTTTGGATATATAAGATGATATCCCAATACCAAGTGTCAAACGTACTAATGAGTAACAAGGACTCATCTGGAAGAGAGTCAATTGGCTCAGAATCCTCAGTAGTTAGGGGAAGGTCACACATTAGGTTAACAAAAAATAAACAAGCTATATTTAGAAAATTCTACGTCAAATTGTTATAGGATAACAATCCAGTGAGAATACTTACCCCCCGACACCTTATGATTCAAAATGTAGTACATGGGATTGAAGTATGCGATAATAGTTAGATCATAATGTAGTGATCAAATATTTGTACCATGATGATTGTATCCAAATACAACTTATATTCATGCGAATAATGTGTTTCATATTCTATGAGACTCTTATTAAGGTAATAAATCGCATGTTCTCGGTCGTCATTCTCTTCTTATACTAATACCATGTCAATGGTAGAAGTATATGCAGCAACATAAAGGAGAAATCCTTCACATAGACTGGAAGATGTAACACAGGTCCATGTGTGATAGCATGTTTATGATTATCAAATGAGTGTTGATAAAGGTCATCCCAAACAAAATAAACTCCCTTTCTTAACAGATGCATAAAACCGTGTGTTTTCTCTGCATAATTACATACAAAACGATGCAAGAATTTTTCCTTCCCTTGCAAACTTTGAAGTTTGGTAATTTTTGTTGGTCGAGGTAGGGACAAAATAGCCTCTATTTTTAAAGGATCGATTCATATTCCATCCTTGGAGACAATGAATCCAAGCAAATTTCTAGTCTCAACATTAAAAAAAACACATTTGTGTGGATTCAAATGAATATTATAGTGACGACATCTAAGGACAATAGCTATAACATGTTCAACATGATCTTCTCGATGTTGCGAATGAGCAAGTAAACTGTCAAGATAATGTTTCATTATATGCTTGATATCATGGAAAGCGTAGGACATGTGTTAAGATTCCAAATGCTAGACTAGATATCATTGGTGTTCAATTCAAAATCACAGCAATAGCATATGCAGAATGTTGATGTATTTGTAACTTCGGAATGTATTCTTCTATGTATCTTATATATTGTAACCTGATGTTTATTCCAGAATGTTTATATTATGTATTTGATTCATATTGTCATGCCCCGATGTTCCGATCGGGAGGATTAATAATGTAAACAAGTCATGTAAAGTCATTGTTTAAGTCCCCACAGTTTCGGGGCACTCGAGTTATTATACACTCATTAAGGTGTAGGCTCGAGTAAGTAATTGTTAAGTTGGGACGACATGATTGAGTGCACTTCAAGTGAACGGAAGAATATAAATAGAGAGTGAGACTCTCTATTTATCACACACATCATTCACTCACTCAATTGTGGCGCACTAGTGAAGAAAGAAATACTGGGGCTAGACAGAAGAAGAAGACTACTGCTGTTGGGAGTGCATCTTACTGTTTTCAGGTCTTACATCTTGTAGTGATTCTATCTTGAGAAAGTTGTGGGGTTTTCTCCATTTATGGTTTCCCCGATCAAAAACATTGTGTTCATTGTCTCTTGTGCTTGATTGCTGTACTTGTTATTCTCTTAGTAAATATCCTAACATAATGCTAGCTTAAATGTTGAAAAACTAACATGGTATCAGAGCTAACCTGAGAAGAAGACACTGTGCAGCTGCGGGAACTAGGGCTTCCTAGTTTGTGGATCTTCCTCCACAGATTTTCAGCAAAATTAAGGTGGAATTACTCTCCTCCCTAGGGCGCATCTTTCTATCGAAACAGAATTCAATTCTGAGGTTTTTCAGTTTTGGACCTATCACTGGGGTCGGAAATTAGGGCTTTTTATAGAAGAGGAATTTTTCAGTGAGCCCAAGCCTGGATTGATCTCCTCCCCAAAATCGAAGTTAGGAACAAATTTGAAGGCATTTGGGTGGATAGAACTCTAGAAAAGCAAAACCCTAGTTTGCTCCTGAACCAGCTCTGCAGGATTTCAGCTCAAGTTTCATATCCGACATCTTGAACCCGGTAAGATCTAAAATATTTTGTATTTCCATTTGAGGTTCTTATTTAAAGATGTCTCATCATACCAAGCTTGATGAAAAGCTTGAGGGGGCTGATAACTTCCGAGCCTGGAAGTATAGGATCTCCCTGGTCTTGGAAGAGAATGAATTAGACTCCTACATTCATGAGGAGGTTCCAGTTCCAGAGGGAGATGAGGCAAAAGCCTTACATAAGAAGAAGATGGTTATGGCAAAGAGGATCATTGTTGATTCTATCAAGGATCATCTTATCCCACAGGTGTCCTCTCTCAAGACACCTAAAGCTATGTTTGATGCCCTAACTAAATTGTTTGAAGGAAAGAACATCAATTGGAAGATGACTCTGAGGAACTAGTTGAAGAATGTGAAGATTCAGAATGCAGAAACTATCCAGTCATACTTCACAAGGGTTTCTCAAATCAAGGAACAATTAGAAGCTGTTGATGAAGAAGTGGAAAATGCAGAGATTGTTATGACTACTTTGAATGGCCTCCCTAGGGCATGGGATGCTTTCATTCAAGGAATCTATGCTAGAAAGAAGTTAGTCAAATTCAACAGACTATGGGAAGAATGCTCTCGAGAAGAAGCTCGGATAGCAGCTCGAGAAGAGAAGATGGGAAGTGAATACCAAGCTCTTACAGTACACTCCAAGTCTCACTCCAAGTCAAGCAAAAGGAAACCTCATGGCTCTAAAGGTAAGCGTTCTTACAAAGATAATACTAGAAGAGATATGTCTAGGATCATATGCTATACTTGTGATGAAGCAGGACACTTTGCAAAATATTGTCCTAACAAACAGAAGAAGATGAAGAAGAGCAACAAAAGAAGACATCATGCTCATGCTGCAGAAGATGATGAACCATCCAGAAAGAGATCCAGATATGAAAGTGAATATTCTTCAAGCGAGGATGAATATGTTCTGATATCAGCTCTCACAGGTAACATTACTCATGGAAGTGATGATTGGCTCATAGACAGTGGGGCTTCCAAACATATGACGGGATTCAAGGAATCCTTTGTGAGACTGTCAGAACATGAATCACCACACAAGGTGAAACTGGGAGATGACTACCAATATCCAATAAAAGGTAGTGGGGAATCTTCATACAAGCTAGAATCTGGTAAGTCTCTAACAATGAAAGAAGTATTGTTTGTGCCAGGACTGAAGAATAACCTTCTATCCATTTCAGCATTGGATGCAAAAGGAATGCGGGTGGCATCATAAATGGTCAAGTCATCATGTGGCCAAAAGGAAAGACTATAGATGATGCGGTAGTGATTGGAGAACAAGAAGGAGGCTTGTACAAATTGAAGGGCCATCCAAAACAAGCTTGGATCCATAACACAGTAGAGCCAAATGAGCTTTGGCATAGAAGACTTGCACATATGCATTACAGAGCACTACCTATTGCAAGTAAAGCTGTCGAAGGTCTTCCAGAAATTCAAGCAAAACATGATGGGGTCAATAAAGGATGTGCAAAAGGAAAGAATACAAAGAAGACATTTCCAAGCAGCAAAAGCAAATCCAAAAGCATTCTAGAAATCATCCACTCCGATGTATGCGGTCCTATGTCATCAAACTCACTTAGCGGGTATGCATACTATGTTTCTTTTATTGATGATTTTTCTAGAAAGACATGGATTTATTTTATGAAAAACAAAGATGAAGTATTCAGCAAGTTCAAGGAATTCAAAGCCTTGATCGAGAACCATACTGAAAAGAAAATCAAGACCATTCGATCAAATAATGGTGGAGAATTCACTTCAAATGAATTCAAGGAACTATGCAAAGAATCAGGGATTAAGAGGGAGTTGTCCACTCCTTATAATCCACAACATAATGGAATTGTAGAATGGAAAAACAGAACTATCATGGAAGCTGCAAGAGCTATGCTTTATGATCAAGATCTACCTATGCATCTTTGGGCTGAAGCTGCCAGAACAACGATGTATGTGCAGAACCGTACTCCACATAGAGTACTCGAGAACAAGACTCCTGAAGAAGTCTTCTCCAGCAAGAAACCAGAAGTCAGCCATCTCAGAATATTCGGCTGTCCTGTATACATACACATTCCAAAAGAGAAGAGAACAAAATTAGATCCTTCAGGAAAGAAGGGCATATTTGTGGGATACTCTAAAAGCTCAAAGGCTTACATAATATACTTCCTAGGATACAAGAAGATTGACATCAGCAGGGATGTGACATTTGATGAAGGCACAGCTTACAACAAATCTAGAAAGAGACCTACTGAGGAACCTAAAGAAGCGGAAGCAGAAGTACACAGAATTCATGATACAATCATGAACGAAGAAGCTCAAGAGGAAGATCAAGAGCTCGAGGAACCACAAATACTTGTAGATCCACCTCTGGAGAAGAATCCTCATAAGAGGAAACTTGCTTGGGTACGTGAACTTATCCAAGGTGCAGAAAGATATGGGGCTCCAGAAGAGAATCACAGAGAAAGAAAAAGAACCAGATCAAATTCTGAGTATGTAGCTTTACTATGTGATTTCATTGATAAAGAACCTTCCATTTATGAAGAAGTGGTAGATCAGAAAGAATGGAAGGATGCTATGATCAAAGAATATCAATCAATCATGAAGAATGGTGTTTGGGATGTTGTCCCAAGACCAAAAGGGAAGTCAGTTGTCACTTCCAAATGGATCTACAAGATCAAGCATGCTGCAGATGGTAGCATTGAAAAGTATAAGGCAAGATTTGTAGCTCGAGGATTCTCTCAGAAAGAGGGAGTAGACTATGAAGAGACCTTTGCACCTGTATCCAGATACACTTCCATCAGATCAGTACTTGCTCTGGCTGCAGTGACAAAGTGGAAGATACACCAGATGGATGTCAATACTGCCTTCTTGAATGGTGTAGTAGAAGAGGAAGTATATGTAGAACAGCCACTCAGTTTTGAGACACATGACAAAGAGTCTCATGTATGCAGATTGAAGAAAGCCCTGTATGGTTTGAAACAGGCACCCAGGACCTGGTATGGCAGGATTGATAGCTTTCTATCCAGTTTGGGATTTACCAAGAGTAAAGTAGATTCCAACCTTTACTACAAGGTTGAAGATGGCAATCCTGTGATACTCCTACTATATGTAGATGATCTATTTGTGACAGGTATAGATGGGTTGATTGCTGATACGAAGAGAAATCTTGCTGTTGAGTTCGAAATGAAGGAATTGGGGATGATGCATTACTTTCTAGGTATGGAGGTGTGGCAGAGTACAGATGGGATCTTCCTTGGACAAGGGAAGTATGCAGTGGAGATCCTGAAGAGATTTGGGATGATGTACTGCAAGACTATGGCTACACCTATGGCATCGAACCTAAAGCTATTGAGTGATGCTTCATCAGAGTCGGTTGATGCTACAATGTATCATCAGATGATTGGGTCCTTGATGTACCTAACGAACATGAGACCAGATATTTGCTTTGCTGTGAACACCTTGAGCCAGTACCTGACAGATCCGAGAAGTGTTCACTTGATAGCTGCAAAGCATATTCTGAGGTACCTGAAGGGTACAATTGATTATGGGCTAAAGTATGATGCGAATCAGAAGATTAACCTGGAGGGTTATGTTGATTCATCTTGGGCAGGCAGTGCCATCAACAGGAAGAGTACTTCAGGGTGTTGCTTTAGTATGGGATCAGGTGTGATCTCTTGGTTTAGCAGGAAGCAATCTTGTGTGGAACTGAGTACAGCTGAAGCAGAGTATGTTGCAGCTTGTTCAACTAGTTGTGAGGCAATATGGCTGCAGAAGCTACTGTCTGATATATTTGATCTCCAGTTGGATGCTACTTGTATACATTGTGACAACCAGAGTTGCATGAAGTTGTCATAGAATCCAGTGTTCCATGACAAGTCAAAGCATATCGAGATCAAGTATCACTATATCAGGGATATGGTGCAGAGAGGAGCAGTGAAGCTCCAGTATGTTGCGATGGAGGAACAGATAGCTGATGTATTGATGAAGCCATTGGCTAGGCTGAAGTTCGAGTACTTCAGGGAGAGACTTGGTGTTCTCCAGATCGAGGTTCCCTCCAAGGGAAAGTGATGTGTCCCAAATCCATTCTGACGAGTAGGTCAGATGTAAGGGCTGAGCCATTCTGTCATGGTGAGAGGATTCAGTTCCTTCCATGTCAGATATGAGTGATAAAGATCCAAAGCCATTCTGACGAGTAGGTCATATGTAAGGGCTGAGCCATTCTGTAATGGTGAGAGGATTTAGTTCCTTCCATGTCAGATATGAGTGCTGACTGCCATTCTGGGAATGGAGGCACCTGGTCAGTTACCAGGAACACTCAGTCAGAGACTCAGAGAGCCATTCTGACGAGTAGGTCAGATGTAAGGGCTGAACCATTCTGTTTATGGCTAAAGGATTTAGTTCCTTCCATGTCAGATGCGAGTGTTGGCCATTCTGTCGAGTAGGATAGATGTAAGGGCAATTGCCACTCTCCGGGAGAGTGGAGGCACCTGGTCCGTTACCAGGTAGCTCAGTCAGGGACTGGGGGCCATTCTGACGAGGGTGTAGGATTCAGTTCCTACTAGGTCAGATGTGAGTGCACAAAATCTTTCTTCAGTGTGGCAGATGTGGTTCCGGCCTGGGTGAAAAGAACAGAGTTCTTTCATCATTATGGCGGATGTGGTTCCAGCCTGGTTGAAAGTCTTCCATCATTTTGGTGGATGTGGTTCCAGCCTGGTTGAAAAGAACAGGGTTCTTTCATCATTATGGTGGATGTGGTTCCATCCTGGATGGATGTGATGCCCTTCTGACGAGTAGGTCAGATGTAAGTGCAGATCCATTTCACAGATGTTAGTGATGTGATGTCCTATCATGTTGGTGAATGTGGGTGTTGAAACTTTCTGATGTGATTGTAGTTTACTACATGATCAGATGTGAGTGCTGGGTGTGCCTTTCTGATGAGCAGGTCAGATGTAAGTGCTGGGCGAAGACCTACTCATGGGCTAGGCCTACAACCAGCATGAAAAAGGGTTGGCTCTATAGAACTTCCCATGACAAGATTAGTACACAAATGATGATGACCAGAGATGATCCAGATCCAGTTATGATGACTCCGAGAGATCCAGATCGAGTGATGATACAGATCCAGCAGTAATGATCCAGATCGAGAGATGTTCCAGATCCATATCCAGATCGAGTGATGATCTAGATCCAGTCCAGTGATGATGATCCAATCGAGTGATGATCTAGATCCAGTGATGATGTTCTATGACGATCCAGATCAAGAGATGATCCAGATCTAAAGTTGAAGATGACTTGAAGACAAAGATGACTTGAAGACGAAGATGATCCAGTGATACAGAGAAGAAGACCAGTGCTGAAAATCGTGTCGAAAGAATACCTTCCTAGTTAAGAGGGAGTGTTGATGTATTTGTAACTTCGGAATGTATTCTTCTATGTATCTTATATATTGTAACCCGATGTTTATTCCAGGATGTTTATATTATGTATTTGAGTCATATTGTCATGCCCCGATGTTCAGATCGGGAGGATTAATAATGTAAACAAGTCATGTCAAGTCATTGTTTAAGTCCCCACAGTTTCGAGGCACTCGAGTTATTATACACTCATTAAGGTGTAGGCTCGAGTAAGTAGTTGTTAAGTTGGGCCGACATGATTGAGTGCACTTCAAGTGAATGGAAGAATATAAATAGAGAGTGAGACTCTCTATTTATCACACACATCATTCACTCACTCAAGTGTGGCGCACTAGTGAAGAAGGAAATACTGGGGCTAGACAGAAGAAGAAGACTACTGCTGTTGGGAGTGCATCTTACTGTTTTCAGGTCTTACATCTTGTGGTGATTCTATCTTGAGGAAGTTGCAGGTTTTTCTCCATTTATGGTTTCCCTGATCAAAAACATTGTGTTCATTGTCTATTGTGCTTGATTGCTGTACTTGTTATTCTCTCAGTAAAGATCCTAACATAATGCTAGCTTAAATGTTGAAAAACTAACACAGAATCACTGAAAGAAACACAATCACAAGATAGACACGGTATTTATCCTGGGAAACCCTCAAGGGGAAGAAAACCCATCCAAACTTCCTTTGTATAAGATGTATAAGATATAACCCCAAAAACAGGTATTCTCCTCCTTGTGTTCTCTCTCTCTCTCTCTCTCTCTCTCTCTCTCTCTCTCTCTCTCTCTCTCTCTCTCTCTCTCTCTCCTATGTGCTACTCAAGTGAGTGAGTCTGTGTCCAAATAAGAATCATAGCTCTCATATTTATACACATTGAGCCAACTGACTTTTACCCTAAACAAATGGGCCCCACTAAACTGTCTGGGTCGACTTCACCTAGGAATACTCAAAACAATATTTTATATTATTCATTAGGGTACTAATGACCCGACTTATAAGGGAGGCTTTACCTCATGACTCTATGATGACCAAATACAATAGTAACACCCCACTAGAGGAATAATAACATATCCCTTGGGTTACATCAATAAAATACATTTAGAATATCCTTTGAACTTACAATATTTCAACACTCCTCTTTAACGAGAAGGTTATTCTACTGAAAACATCATCATATACTATAGGAGAATAGAGAGACAATATCTTTACTAGTATCCAGGTAATACATCTATATGTCATAGGAAGTTTTCACAATCAGTAACTGGAATAGTTACTCTTCAATGTATTCATCTTCTACATCACATGATCACTTGATCCTTTGGCAGCAAAACTTCGATCTTCTGATCCTTTGTAGCAGCACTTCAATCTTTTGATCCTTTGTAGTAGTACTTCGATCTTCTATCCTTTACGGCACTTTTGATCTTCTCGATCCTTAGTAGCAACACTTTTATCTTTGATCCTTTGTAGCAGTATTATGATCCTCTTGATCCTTTGTAGAAGTATTATGATCCTCTTGATCCTTTGTACTAAGCAACACTTCGATCATTTCGATCCTTTTCAGTAGTACTTTGATCTTCTTGATCCTTTTCAATCACACTTCGATCTACTTGATACTTTTCAATCACACTTCGATCTACTTGATCCTTTTTCATCATGCTACCTAAAATACACATGGTATCTTTGCGGGATGATCAATCCCTATCACTTTAGGATGTAATTCCAAGGACGATGCACTCCTCCATCATACCGATCCATGATATCGATCAGCTAAATTGTCTACAAATGAATGTAGATCTCGACCACACCCAGTGCAAGCCCTATCATTCGTGAGGACTCACCATAGACCATCCATACCACTAAGGTTAGGACCAATCCCAATTTAGTGTTATACTACAGTATCTACACTCACGTGTAGGTATACTCTTCCAAACAAGAGTATTGTCAGTAGAGCAAATCTCGACCGCATACAAAATTTTGGCCCTCATCAAAAAACATCCATACCACTGAGGTTAGGACCACTCCCAAGTGAGTGTTATACTATGACGTCCATGAGGAATCATCATAGAGAATTCATACCACTAAGGTTAGGACCACTCCCAAGAGAGTGCTATTCTAAGGCATCTATGTATGAATGTAGGCATACTCTCCATACAAGAGGATTGTCAGCAGAGTAGATCTCGACTGCATACAAAATGTCAATCCTTCTGTTCATGAGCACTCATTGTAGAGAATCCTTACCACTGAGGTTAGGACCAATCCTGAGCGAGTGCTATTCTACAGTATCCACAACTAAATGTGGGTACTCTCCATGCGAGAGTAGCATCTGCATGGCCATCCTTAGTAAGTATTAAACTCATGAACAGAGTTTTATACCTATCAGACCTTCATCATCACTATCATCCATCATCGATTTCGGTCTCATAATTACTCCCCCTTTCCTACGAAGTTCCATATTATCAACCTGCTACCCCTTTGTCCGAGGAGGGTTCATTTCTTCGACCTGGTCTTCCTTTTCGAAGAAGGTCCATATATTCATCATATGTAGTTCCATCACTATTCCTCCTTACAAGGAAATTATTTTCGAACTACACCATGCTTTTCATGGAAATACTCAAACTTTACTCGAGATAGAGGCTTAGTCAGTACATCAACAACTTTCTCATCGATACTCACATACTGGAGCTTGATAGATCCCTTTTGTATCATATCCCTTATATAAAAGTATCGGATTTCTATGTGCTTCAATTTGTCATGGAACAATGGGTTCTTTGTCATCTTTATTTAACTCTGGTTGTCATTGAGAATCACTTCATAGCTAGTGGAGCAAGTTGCAATGTACTCTACTTTATCTGTACTAAGAGCAACACTGGATTGTTTCTTACTAAACCATGAGATCATGGCAAATCATAGACAATAACATCCACCTAAGGTGCTCTTCATGCCTAATATGAATCTGTATATCCATATAATTTGTAGTCATGATCTCTCCCATAGTAAAGTCCCAAATCTATCATACCTTTTAGGTACCTCATCACATGCTTTGTAGCTATTAGGTGAACCCGTCTAGGTTTGCTCATCGATACTCACATACTAGAGCTTGATAGCTCCCTTTTGTATCATATCCCTTATATAAAAGTATCGGATTTCTATGTGCTTCAATTTTTCATGGAACACTGGGTTCTTTGTCATCTTTATATAACTCTGGTTGTCATCGAGAATCACTTCACAACTAGCAGAGCAAGTTGCAATGTACTCTGCTTTAGCTGTACTAAGCACAACACTGGATTGTTTCTTACTAAACCATGAGATCATGGCAGATCACAAACAATAAAATCCACCTAAGGTGCTCTTCCTGTCTGCAGCACTTCATGCCTAATATGAATCTGTATATCCATATAATTTGTATTCGTGATCTCTCCCATAGTAAAGTCCAAAATCTATCATACCTTTTAGGTACCTCATCACATTCTTTGTAGCTATTAGGTGAACCCATCTAGGTTTAACTAGATACTGACTCAAGGTGTTCACAACAAAGCATTTATCTGGCCTTGTTTTCATCAGATACATTAATAATATGTTTGTACTGAGTCATGTCCACTAACTTTGATGTCTCATCAGACAACAACTTTAGGTTGGTGTCCATGGGTGTGGCCATGGCTTTACAATCCAACATATAAAATATTTTCAATATTTCTACTGCATACTTTCCCTGATTCAGAAATATTTCTTCTGGGCTCTTCCACACTTCCATCCCTAGGAAATAATGCATCAATCCAAGATCTTTCATCTCTAATTCTTCACCTAGATTCTTCTTGCAATCTATGATATTTTTCTCATTTCCAGTCAGAAATAGGTCATCCACATACAATAATAGTATGATATGTTCATCATCCATAATCTTCATATAAAGGTTAGGATCATATTTAATCTTGGTAAAATCCAAGCTTGTCAAGAAGCTATTTATTCTACCATACCAAGCTTTAGGAGCTTGCTTCAGACCATACAGAGATGTTTTCAACTTGCATACATGAGTCGCTCTATCTTTGACTTCAAATCCTTGTGGTTGTTCAATGTAAACCTCTTCCTCAATCACACCATTAAGGAAGGTTTTCTTTACATCCATCTAGTGTAAGTCCCATTTCATCATGGAATCAAATGCCATGATGGTTATGATGGAAGTGTACCTTGCTACTGGAGCAAATGTCTCTTCATAATAAATTCCCTCTTTTTGAGACTCATCCTCTAGCCACAAATCTTGCTTTGTACTTTTAAATACTTCCATCAGCAACATGTTTTATCTTGTAGATCCATTTTGAAGATACCACACTCTTGTTTTCTGGTTTGGGAACTATATCCCAAACATCATTCTTCATGATCGATTGGTATTCTTTCATCATTTCTTCAACCCATTCTTTCTTCTGTGCAACTTACTCATAGTTGGTAGGTTCTTGATCTACAAGTTCCCACATCAAAGCTACATAACTGGAATATGGCTTTGATCTTTTGTTGGTTCTTGTGGAGCCTTCTGGATCTCGATATCTCTCTGCTTCCTGTATGATTTCTCTTACCCAAGTAGGTTTTCACTTTTGAGAGATATCAAATATAGGGGGTTCCTGAGGTTCTAGCACGTCATGATATTCATATGCTACTATTTCAGGAGAGGTTTCAACTTCTACCATTCTGGGAGGTACATCCTCTTCATGTACTTCTTCAAGGTGACACCTTCTAGATTTCTTAAGAGTTGTCTCTTAATCAAATGTTACATCCCTACTAATCTCGATATGATGGAAACCTTAGATGTATATCCTGAAGGCTTTGGAGACTTAACAGTATCCAACAAATATTCCATTCTTTCCAGAAGGATCCAATTTGGTTCTCTTCTATTTCTGAATATGTACATATACTAGGCATCCAAATATCTTGAGATGGATCACTTCAGGTTTCTTTCCTATATACATATCTTCATGGTTCTTGAATCCAAAAGCATGGTGATATAATCTATTCTGCACATATACAGTTGTTCTTGTTGCTTCAGCCCATAGGTGCATAGGGAGGTCTTGGTCATTAATCATGGTCTTCACTGCTTCCATGATAGTTCTATTCTTTATTTCCGCAACACCATTCTGTTGGGGATTATAGGGAGTGGTTAGTTCCCTCTTGATTCCTGCCTCCTTACAGAATGCTTCAAATTCCTTTGAAGTGTATTCTCCACCATTATCTGATCTCATGGTGTTGATTCTCTTTTCTGAGTGGTTATCTATCAAGGCTTTGAATTTCTTGAATTTCCTGAACACTTCACTCTTATTTTTAAAGAAGTATATCCAAGTCTTTCTTGAATAGTCATCAATAAAGGTGACATAATACTCATATCCACTTAATGATATGGAGGGAATAGGACCACATACATCCGAATGAATTAGTTCTAATGTACCTTTAGTCTTTGTTTCACTTTTCAGAAAGGGATTATTGATATTCTTTCCTCTTGCACATATTTTGCAAGCCCTCATGGTCGATATTCAGATATGGTAACCATGTTACCACCTTGCTCACATAGGTCAATGCTTTGTAGTTTATGTGAGAAAGTCTCCTATGCCACAGTTCACTTGAGCCGGTAGTCTCATGGACAAGGGTTGTCTCTGGATGTCCTTTGAGCTTGTACAGTCCTCCTTATTCTTCTCCAATGACCACAACATCTTCAAGTGTCTTTCCTTTGGACCACATAAGTACTTGTCCATCTATAAAAGCAACTCTATATCTGTTCTTATCTAGAGCAGAGATGGAAAGTAAGTTATTTTTCAAACCTAGTACTTACAGTACTTCCTTCATCTTCATGGAAGTCTGAGAGTCAAGCTTGTAGCTTGATTCACCAATACCTTTGATGGGATATTTATAGTCATCTCCCAATGATACCTTCTAGGGAGATTTCTTTTCCTCAATTCTTGACAAAGTTTGATTATTCCATGTCATGTGCTTTTAGGAACCACTATCAATAAGCCATGTATCTTCTACATGTGTTACATACCCAGAGAGTGCATAGAATAACACATATTCTTCTACATGTTCACCTCTATTTATCTTCTTTCATGCTCTTTCTTCATCATCATCCTCATCCTCAGCTAGATGAGCATGGTGTCTCTTATTGTTGTTATTCTTCTTTGGTGATGGACACTATCTAGATAGGTGTCCTATCTTATGATAGTTGTAGCATTGATACTTTGAGTAATCCTTCTTCTTCTTCTGAAACTTCTTATTTGAAGGCTTATGATTACTCTTCTTGAATTTTGATTTTTTCTTCCTTTAGTATGGGTAGCTAGAACCTGATCATCTTCTCTTAGTAGGGCTTCTCTATTGGCTACTCTAGATTCTTCTTGTATGCAATCTTCCCATACTATGTCAAAATTCATACTTTCTTTTCTGGCTCACAAAGTCTGAATGACTAAGTCCCAAACTCTAGTGAGAACATTGAGAGAAGTCATAATTAGTTCATCCTCATCACGGGTGTCTCCAATAGCACTTAGGTGTTCTCTAAACTGGGAGACCCTTATAAAGTAATCTTGAATATATCCTCCTTTGCTCATATTGGTTCCCTTCAATTGATCTCTCATATTCATCTTTATGTTGATGTCCCTTCCATCATACATTCTAGAAAGTGCATCATACATCTTCTTAGGTGTCTTCTTAGATGACACTTGATGGATCTAGTGATCATTAATAGAATTAGCAATGATCCTCATTTCCTTGATTAGGTCGTGTTCATGATTCTCCTTAGTTTCATCTTCTTTAGGTCTACAACCTCATCCTTGATGTACTTCTCAAGGCCATTCTCTTTTAGAATGAGATCAATCCTATACTTCTAAGCTAGGAAGTTTTCTATGCCTTCAATCTTGTCCTCAAGCTTAGTTCTTGGGGCCATCTTGTCCAGTAGGTCACTAAAAATTTAAATTTCTCAAAATAGGAGGTTGGAATTACTACTATATGCACTTGACTGAGGCTAGGGTTGGTCCAACTGATTTCTAGAGATCCCAAATCTTCACCCTTCAAATCCTACTTGTGAGGTTACAGCTTTGCAAAATTTTTGGTTCTGGTTTTATGCAGCTTTCTAGTTCAGGGCCAAAATAGGGTTTGTATTTCCCGGAGATTCAACCACCCAAAAAAATTGATTCTGGGATCAATAGATGCGATCCAGGGAGGTGCAAATTTCTCTACAATCAAATCTTCAAAACTCCAACTTTTGCATAAACCCTAATTTCTTCCAGAGAGGGAGGAGAGGGAGTTTCACCTTGCAAAGTTGTCCTATTCAGGCTAGCCCTGATACCATGCTAAGATTTTATATGCTATACTATATATCATTAGTGTTCAATTCAAAATCACAGCGGTATCATATGCATAATCACTAAAAGAAACACAATCACAAGATAGACACATTATTTATCCTGGGAAACCCTCAAGGGGAAGAAAACCCAACAAAAACTTCCTCTGTATAAGATGTATAAGATATAACCCCAAAAAAGGTATACTCCTCCTTATGTTCTGTCTCTCTCTCTCTCCTATGCACTACTCAAGTGAGTGAGTATGTTTCCAAATAAGAATCACAACTCTCCTATTTATACACATTGAGCCAACATACTTTTACCCTAAACAAGTCGGCCCCACTAAACTGTATGGGCCGACTTCTCCTAGGAAGACTCAAAAAAATATTTTATATTATTCATTAGGGTACTAATGACCTGACTTACAATGGAGGCTTTATCTCATGACTATATGATGACCAAATACAATAGTAACACCCCATCGGAGGAATAATAACATCTCCCTTTGGTTACATCAATAAAATACATTTAGAATATCCTTTGAAGTTACAATATTTCAACAACATGGCTCGCGGAAACGTAGCTCCAACATTTTTTAGGCCAAAAGGTAACTTATGGTAAGCAAAGGTTCCCCATGGGAATATAAAAGCCATTTTATGTTGATCAGAAGGGACTATCTCAATCTGATTGTATCCAGAGAAGCCATCCAGGAAAAAAATGGCACTTCCAACACAATTGTCTATAATTTGATTGATGTAAGGGGTGGAATAGTTGTCTTTGGTACAATCTCGATTAAGATCCCTAAAATCGACAAAAACCCTAATTTTTCCTTGTTTCTTCATGACATGAAAAATATTAGAAACCCATTATGTCAGTGGTACGAGATAGCTGAATTCAACATTCATAATTTTTTCAACGTCTTCCTTAATTGCCGCAGCTTTCCTTGGATGTACTTAGCAAAGTTTCTGTCAAACTAGCTTGGCATTGGGGTATGTTTGATTTCATGAACTGAAATGGAAGGGTTAAACCCCAAAATTTCTTTGTAACTCCAAGTGAAGACATGGTGAAATTATTTAAATAGGGTTGTGTAAATATCAATTTCAAAAGGAGAACAGATATGGCCCAAATGGACATGTTCAATAATGTCTAGTTTCACCAATATGCCAATTGGATTAGTTTGAGTGATGTTGCTCAAGTTTCCCTTGGAAATAGCATTATGTGTAAGATTAGGTGACTGAGGACTTGTGACAATATTGAAATAAACAATGATTCAAAGTCATTTTCTATCAATAGGGAATTCAGGAGGAAAGAGGATCAATGATGATTACCCCCCCAAGGTGACTCATCCAAGCACATCACTTCCATAATAGACTCATTGGAAGGAAAGTATGTAGGAGATAATTCAAATATGGTGGAGGAGAATCTAACCAATATGGAAGATGGTAAGGATCTGATGCTATCAAAAGGTGATCCTCAGTGTTACAGTCATCAGATGCAGATTGGATTACATGATAAACAATTTCAAGTGAACTAAGAGATGTTGTTTCTTCAATTGATTTTCCTTTTAATGGACTATTGTCATTTGTAGAAATCATATTGATCATAGAAACTTATGATGGAGGAATAGGAGTTGTTAATGGAAAGACTCCCATAAGTGTAGATTCCTTAAGGAGTCCTACTCCTATGTTCTCATATTGAGGGACATAATGTCCCAAAAGAGGAACATTATTAGCATAATTGGAATTAATGTCATGGGAGAAAAAATCAACTTGGTCTATGGTAACAATCTTCCCTTGGTGAGGAAACTGGACCAAAAAAAAATAGAGGACGAAACTACATTCATTGCATAAAACCAATGTCTACCCAATATAATATTGTAACCCAAAGGTGCATCAACTACCTCTACATGAACATAAACAGTCCCCCCCCCACTCTATAGACAATCATGACAACAATCTATAAGGTTGGGATACGCAAATGTCAAAATATTTTAAAGTAGTTGGTGAATGGTTGACTTCAAGAAAACCAATGGCTCTTCAACAGGACAGAGACATGACCGAGATCGAAGAACCTTCATCCAAAATAGTACGATGGATCATTTTCCCACTTACTTTTTTAGTAATTTCAAAAGCAATTTGGTGAGAAATCCTCGACTTAAAATGTTCCAAATTAAAAATAATAGTATTAAAAGTCTCCAGATCTACAACCCTGTAAAATTATTGTGCCATTAATCTTTAGAAAATGAGTGCAATTGAATTGTATTATTATGCGATGTAATGGAATGAAAAATACACACTGAACAAGACAAATTTCACTGAAAACAGATAAGTATTGCTTAGTATAATTACAGTATTATCTTCATTAATTCCAACAGTATACAACAGTGTTACATAAAGGATAATTTGAATCATATGGATATGTTTTGAATCTACCAAATCAATCTGACTGCATGGATAACTAGAAGTGTCTAAATCTCTATCGGAGTTCACTGGTCTAACTCCAGATGTCTAATTCAATATCTCAATCGGTTATAATCAGTTAAACTGACATGGTAGGTGATAAGTAGGTGAGAATAGGTACCTACCCACATGTATCCATGCAATACTGGTGCTAACTGAACTGGAGGACATCTAACTGAATGTAACTGGAGCATAACTTAGCTTAACTAGTTACCAACTACCAAAAACTGAAGGAGGTTGGTGGTGGAACTCTCAGTGGCTCATAAATTGTAGGGATTGATCTTAGAGGCACATAAACTGATGCATGAACATGCATTCAGTTGTAGTTAACCTCTATATGTGTTCCCCACACTCTAGTGACTGGTACTAGTGGCCCCATTATCCCAAGTGGACCCAATGGTGCTAGTGGACCCAATATTAATTAACGACTCCTAATTTAGGAAAATATAATCTAATAGACAAGTATGGATAAGGGAGGATTATAAATCCTAACACCCCCTTCCCTTAATCCTAACTTGGACAGGTGTGGGACCTGGTAACAAGGAAAAAGTCACCCAAATTAAAATCTAAAAGAATTAAAAAATGATGCTTAATAAACCGAGGAAATCAGGGAAAACCTCGTGGGAAACCCCCCCCCTCAAGATAAGCATGAATAGGAACTAAGAATCAATCCTTTACACCTAAAAGAGATCTGATAAAGACAAATATATTTTCTTTGAAGGACTTGGTGAATATGTCTGCAATATGATCCTCTGTAGGACATTTGTAATGCTCCAAAATTTCATAAAAATTTAAAACTTTTCTTGTTACCATTAATGTTTAAAAACATCAATGACATGGGTAATTTAACCACTAACAGTTAACATTTAAGAGTCTAATTTAGAAACTGAAAATCAATTCCTTTATTAATTTCTGTAACTGCATACCTCACTATCTGCTTTCATAATTAAGTATTAAAGATTGATTTAGGAGGTGATGATCGGAAGTAATATGAGCTGAAACAACTGTTTGTTTACTATGTACTAAAGTTTATTTTTTTGTTTTAAACATGAAGGAACTTCACTTCATGTCCGAGGCTTACTTAGATTTTTAGCTAATGCAGTGAAGTGATGATTCTTGTACAGGTCTAAATACTGGTAAGATGTTTTGTATCCTAGTTTCAGGATCAAGATTTAATTATCTCACTAGCAAAGTAAATGCTAGAATATTTGTTTAGTTTACAACTTTGAGCAAAAGAAAGTATCGTCAAATCTGTAAATTTAATTTTTATTTATTTGTTTATAAGTGTAAGTACTTGAAAATTCCAGCATGACATAGAAATATATGTTTTCTACTTAGCTTGACTATAACGTGTACATCATATTTTTATCCAATTGATGTTATATTAAGTCATACATACAACTAGATCTTGCATAAATGTTGCAAACTAGATATTCTATCATAATATTATTTATTACTAAAATAATTGATATGTACTTGTATCAACATTCATTCAAATGTCACATAAGCAAATAACACCTAAGTCTAAAGATTTTTCATAGGGTATATATAAGAAATGTCATTTATAAAATGAAACTAACGAGTTCAAGCTGAGTATAATTTCGTTAACTGCCTTTGTGATTACCAATTGAAAAATGCAAAAGACTTCATGATAAGTTTATAAACAAAGTGAAAATACTTGGTTTTTATGGGTGGAAAGTTCATTACCTAGAGAAACATTATAAACCCAAAACTTTTGCATGTGTTAACACTAAGTTTATGATCTTTATGTTATAGGTAAATTCCTATCTAAACAAAATTTAAAACTAAGCAATACCTCTATCATCTATACTAAGGAATCTTGAAATAAAAGAATAAACTAGAGCTATATGTTTTTCCAAAGGAGGTGATAACAAAGGTTATGTGTGACCCTTATTTTGCAAGCTCCAAGCTATCGAAAACTATAGAGCAGTAACCCATATTATCGAAAATCAAGTGGAGTCCGTGTGGTGTTTGGTTAGTGGATAGGTTTTTGTTAATGGTAAACTCTACTACAAAAGTCTCCAAAAAACTAAATTTTCACATTTTACCCTATCCTTTACTACTTTGGAGAGTGTCGCCAGGCTCATGGCCTCATGGCCATCTACGCCATTGTTTCATCTCTGCGAGTGATGGCCTTCGATTTTCAAATGCTAGCTCTGTGAATGTCTTCCTCCATGTGTTTTCCCAACTATAGACTCTGTCTTGATAGCAGTGTGGTCTCAGTTTTAGCTCGTAGCTTGCCTAAGGTTTTTTTGCTGACAGAGGGGAGGTTTGAAAATAGTTTTTACTGTGAGTTCCTTACCCCGTCGAGTTTCTTGATAGTGCTCCTGCTAAATTCATAGGGTATAGAAGTCTTCTTTCAATTAGGGTTTGCTATGAAAAACCGATACAGTACTGTGCAGTCGAGGGTAAAATTATTCAGGTAATTAGTTTTATTCTTTTTTCATTTTTCCATATATTTCATTTACTAGGTTTTCTTTTACATAAAAAAATATTAACGTTTCTCCAATTTTTAAAATGCAGGATTTTCTATAGGTGCTACTAGGAGCTGGGTGGCATAGAATGCTTTAAGATAAATTTCTCCACGCTCCTCGACCAAACGGTAAGCTTCGGTTCTTTCCTGAGGTTCCTTCTGTGACTATGTGTGGGGTTGAATGATACGATCTCACCGAGTTTCAAACTCTTTTGTCATGCCTGTGCTGAACAAAGATTATTTGGAAAGGCCATGTGGTCGTGACTTATTTTTATTGATAGTAAATTTTGCACATGTCATAAGGCCATGACCTTCATTATGATTTGCTGCGATTTTTAAAGTATGTTAAGTTGTTTTCATTTCCTAGGATTGTAGTCATTTTGGTTTATTTTTAAGTTGTATTGATTAGCAGTAACAATATGTGTCGACCTACAAAGATAAGAGTCTGGGCTAGACATGGGCATTGTGGTTTTTTTTTTGTAAAGGAAACTTCAGTTTGTTAAGTTTAAGTTAATGAATTCTTTTCAGAACTTTTATTTCTAAATTACCTGTGTTTAGAGGATAAATTGATAAAATAAAAGTAATAGGTTTCGTTGCTGTAATTGTACAAGAATTTAATTCTTATTAATGAGGATACTCTGTATAAATTTATTATGAAAACTAGTTATGAATTTTTCCGTTAGTGAAAGTTTGGTTTTTGAAAAATAATTAAAAAGAAAATATAGTCATATGGATGTGGAAAAATAATACCTTCTTGAAGGTGTGGAAAAATATAGTCAGTTATTTTGTTCATCAATAAAATTAAGCTAGCCCTAAATCTTTTATTCTAGCATAACTAAAATAGAACTTATAAATCCTAAATCAATAAAATATTTAACTAACTAACAAATAGTCATATGGATGCATCAAATCCTAAATTTATACATTCCAGATTGCTATACTTGCATAGAGAAATTAGAAATAACATGTATAACCTGGTAATATAGCAAAGGAGACAACAACTTAAGGAGCTTGTTCCTCCCAACAAACTCCTGAAGATATCTGAATTGCAAATCTTAAGACCCCTGAGCATGTCTACTGGTCCACCTCGTTGAAAGGACTAGGTGAGAGAATAGGTTAGAAATGTCTACAACTCCACAAAGTAATCAGCAGTAATATTTATGCCTGTTGCAGTAAGAACTCAGCTCAAAATAGCTGCAATAATTGAGTAAATCATCACTTTTTACTCAAACACTTCTTCCTGTCTCCTCCATCGAATTTCTTGTGCACCAAATTTCACTCAGAAATTTCACAAGTAAAGTATGAGTAGCCTCATTTGAATTCAATGGGTAGTTTTATCAGCATGCCTAGGTATTTTGGGTCAGTTTTTACTTAATAAGCCACCTACTCTTGTTCAACTTTCTTGGGGAACATGACCACAAAAATAGGGAATTTTCCTCCTGCAACAGCTATAAGTAGTTTCAGAATGCTACCAAGTGTCAATCTCCTCTCAACCCAGCCTATTGCACCAAGTGGCCAGTAAAACACTCATTTAGCAGCCTCCATAAGCTGTTGTCTCATATTTCATTTATTAATTAATAAAATATTCAGCAATTACATGCAATTATCCTTGACCCCACTTGGTCATTAATTACAAACTTTATAATAAAATTAAAGAATAATGTATCCTAAAACATAAAAAAAAATTGCAATTTGGGGTATGTGGCATACACACCTCCTTAAATATAACATCATCCTCGATGTTATTTTATTCATCGTCCTCAGAGTTGCCCTGGAACAGAACTGGATATGCTGCTCGCATATGACTTTCCAATTCCCAGGTAGTTTCTTCTAGACTAAGGTCCTTCCATTGCACCTTCACTTTCCCAATGGTGTGATTTCGAAGCAAGATCTCACTGCTTTCAAGGATACAATCTGGTTCCACTAGAAAATCTCCTTCGGGTTCCACCTGCACATCATTCCAATTTATAACATGAGTAGCATCATATACATATTTTTTCAATACAGAGATATGAAAAACATTATGAACCTTTATATTAGGTGGTAAATCCAGTTGATATGCCACCTAGCCCATTCTGGTCAATATTTCAAAAGGCCCACAATATCGGGGTGCCAACTTAGCACAACTTCCTAACTTCAAAGAACTATTTTTAGGCCTTACCTTTATAAAAACACGTTCACCCACCTGGAACTCTTTCTAAGTTTGTTTAAGATCTGCTTGACCTTTTTGTCTATCTTGTGAAACCTTTAAGTTACCTTGCACTTGTTTTACAATTAACACCATCTCCTCTAATAGTTCAGGTCCTAGTACTAACCTGCCAACTAGGTTACTCCATGATATGGGGGTATTGCACTTTCTTCCATACAAAATTTCAAATGGGTTGTGTTATCCCTAAAGTTGAACCTAGACTACAGGGGTTCAAGCTTAAAGAAATCTTTTTCAAAAATATAATTCAATGAAATCAAGATAAAAAACTGGGCTGGTCTGTAATCAAAGCTATAGGAAAATCACATAACCATTAAAGAACTGTACAACATAAAACAGCATACAAAATCCAATATCAAAGGAACTACGATCATGAATTAATGAAATGAGACTGACTCTGTTTTTAAAATTTTAAAATATAACTGTATTTCACCATAAGAATCATGTAATGGAATTCAATTGACCATATACAGGATAAATCATAAGAAACACAATTGATAAGATACACAGTCAAATCATAATCACACTCATATCAAAGCAGAACATGTATTGAATATGTAGAGTATTTCATGTCATACAGAATGTTATCAAAACTGGATCTCCATCACTCCAATTGCCACCCCCTCATATTACAGATTCTAGTATTTATAAAAGCTCAATACCAAGAATAAGATATTTCTATTTTCTAGAAGAAATCTGGACAAACTGTCAAAATATCTAATTGATGGAGTTGTTGAAGTCAGATCTCACTAAATTATCTTTGACTGATGAATCCCCTTCCACTTGTGCATTGAATCTTCTTCTGGCTGCTAACTTTATGCTTGAAAATCTGGAAATAATAAATCCATTTGATAACTCAACTGCCAACTATTGATACCAGGTGTCCTGGAAATCTGGAAGTGATCCTTTTTCCAAATCTTCGAATGCCACATGATGTACTAGATTGGAATTAAAGATATATTGCAAAAAATATGGAACCACCTCTCGATTGACCACTATAACTTGAAGTTGCTAGCTTGATCCCTTTCCACTTGTATTTGACAGCCAACAAATCTCAACTCCAAACTATACCACATGAAGAACACTACTAGATTTGAATAAAAGATCCAGGAAGATCAGAGAAGCATCCCAAATCTAATGGTAGCCACTGAAAAACGACTCTAAGAGGAGCTTACATAAAGCATAGGGACCAATCCGACCATTTTACCATCTCTTCCAGGCTGCTTCTTCCTTACATAGAACCACCCATCTACTTCATACTCAATTTCAACTTCTTCCTCGGCTGTTAAGTTCATCTCATCGTCACCACCAGCTATGAAATCATATAGTGCCTTGTCAAACTGTGGATTTTCTGCATGGTCCTCTTCTTCTTCCATATCATGTGACCCAAAACTTCGGTTCCCCGAGCCAGCCATTGGATTCTCAAAGGATTCAAATCTCTGCATTATTGTCGACTCATAGCTTGGCGGTCCATCCCTTGATAGATGAGAGTCCAGATGTTGATCTTGGAATGATGAAACCGTTGAAAGGTTGCTTAGTCTACTGGTAGTTCCAGTTGCAGGTTTATCCTCTGAGCATGAAGTAGTTCCATAAGATGGTCCTGAGCTAAAGAATGAAGGATAATGCATAGTACCAAACTGAGATGAAACTAAAGTTTCAAATGATGCAGTTGATTCAGGAGAGGAAGCCCCAGATGATCGTGCATCATCTTCCTCCCCTTCTGATGCTTCCAAAAGGGTTTTTGCCCACATATCATTGTATCTAAAAGATGGTCGTGCGGTTATGTTCTCTTCCTCCACTTCAGGAGCATTAGTACATGCTCCAGCAAGATATTCATTTACCAAATTAACACCTGGCACATCGTTACCCCATAAATCATCACCAAGACTTGCAGCCGAAGCATTTGTAGTTTCATTGCTGATTGATGGAGATTGAGTTTGTGCCACTTTATTGTCATAAACAAGATCTGAAATTCTTGTTGCAACAACTGGGTCATTTAAGCCAGTAGCAACATTTATATGGTGACAATCTCGATAAATATTGATGAGCTTAGCGCTTGTTGGCCCTAGAGGCAAATACTTGGATCGAGGAACATAACAAAATAGTGAGACAAGATCAAGAAGGTGCTCATGGGTCTCATAAATCTTCCGAAGCTCATCATCTGTCCACTCCTGCTTATTGTTATCATGATTCCTCATATCTTTAATCAACTCATCTTTTGCCTTGTACATCTCATCATTGGAGAAATTATAGAACTAAGCCCTATGCCACTTGCTCCAAAACTAGACTCCACATGATTTATTAATAGGCTCTTATCTTCAGACATTTGGGATGCTTTCTCCTCAAACACTTTAAATAGGTTGACATCAGCAAAAAGGGAGTCGGAGGGGATCCATTGGGAGTTTGAGGCAACCCATTCAAACACACAAATTGTAAACTTTTCTTTCACATGAGTGCCATCATGATTGCTTTTCTATCTAATCTCAGTATTAAAATTGAAACCTGAGTGGTCACTTTGACATTTGGATGCTGCCAGAAACTGAAATTTTGTTGGAGCAGATCTGATGATAACATCTGGCTTTGTCTAGGGATGGCATGCTCCCTGTGAGCTGGCAAGAACAAGTAGACCTATGCCTTTCTAATGAAACCATCTCTGATAACTACACCCTATCCTACCATTCACTGCTTTGAAAATCAGAAATACCAGTGCCTTGTTTCCATTGGGTTGGAGTCTTCATCACAAATCTCTGCTACTTAAAAATCTTGAAAACGAACTACTGACTGAATCTTTAAACTATTCCGCAAATTGAAATAATCCTCTCACAACAATCTGATCACACATTACAAACTTAAGGAAATGCTTGAAGCATCAAGCTTATTTATTTACAGCTCCCATTCTAATCATCTGCTTTCTTTTGATTAGGTAAAATCATGCTTCCAATGAAGCCATACAAATATTTGACTAACTGGTAAAAATTCTGATCTGGAGATGATGAATAAAGGAGCCCATGGAATATCAAAATTCATTTCAAAAGAGGGGAAAATCCAACCTTCATTTGACAAAAACAATCTGACATTTGAGCTGCTCAAAGACTCCATATAATCAACAAATGGATCAATGAAACTATAAAGAAATACCTCTTGGTGCTGTTTAAGTTGAAGATCAAAATATCTCTGTATATCCTCTTCCTCATAATGGCTGCCACTTTCAGCTACCTGCAAATTGAATTGCAAATATGGCTGCTCAATTTCTTCTATGGATTTAGGATGGTTGATTTCCACACAATGTTGTTCCTCATCAAAATTTGATCCATAGTTGTCATACATCCGTTGGATGCTCCTCAAATCAACAAAAAGTGATGTAGGGATCTGCTTTTTTTATTATCTAAATACTCATCATAGATTGGCATATCTTCAGAGTGAATTGGTTGATGCTGATCCCAATCTAGAACTTCAATGTCTTCATCATAAAATGGAGCATTCTGATTGATTTCTAAAGATGAAGATTATGTTCTATGATGCTATCATCAACTTTAATATCAGAATTTTGAAAAATTTCTTATTGTAAAACAAAATTAGAGGAAGATAATAGATCTTCTTCCTTCTTCATAGCATAACCACCAGCTTCATCTTTACTACTAGAAGAATCTGCTACTAAAACCTGGATATATAATGCATATCCCCTACAACAATGCTTAAAAAGACACTCAACTGGGTAAATCCTCTTACAATATGAATAAAAGGCATCATGAAAATATTTCAAAGAGGAAATACTGGAAGCAGGAAGAGTTATGTACCATTGTCTCGCACAACCATATAGTGAATACATAAACATTTTCATCAATACATCTTCATGATGTATACTCAGCTGATCCATGTATTGATGAAATTTAATTACATGATGTGCTGAATTGTCCTCTTCCTTTTCTCGGAATTATGAAAGAAAATATCCCCATTCATCAATGATAGGTACTGTGTTTGGAAATCCATGAACATTTGAGAAATTGAGAGGAGAAAATCTCTGTGCCAACATAGTTTCAAAATTCTTTGACATCTTGTAAAATCGCCTCTGGATTCTTCAAACATGGAGTCACCTGGTGAATAAATCTGTAGTCAAACTAGTGTCCTGCTCTTGTCCACCATCAAGAGCTGGATCTGATCATTATCATTCTTTCCCGGGGAAGATATATTCACTCCTTCGTCCCTGGAAACAGTGCCAGAAGATGTTATCCCTAAAGTTGAACCTAGACTACAAGGGTTCAAGCTTAAAGAAATCTTTTTCAAAAATATAATTCAATGAAATCAAGTTAAAAAACTATGCTGGTATGTAATCAAAGCTATAGGAAAATCACATAACCATTAAAGAATTGTACAACATAAAACAACATAAAAAATCCAATATCAAAGGAACTATGATCATGAATTAATGAAATGAGACTGAATCTATTTTTAAAAGTTTAAAAGATAACTGTATTTCACCATAAGAATCATGTAATGGGATTCAATTGACCATATACAAGATAAATCATAAGAAACACAATTGATAAGATACACAGTCAAATCATAATCACACTCATATCAAAGCAGAACATGTATTGAAGATGTAGAGTATTTCATGTCATACAGAATGTTATCAAAACTAGATCTCCATCACTCCAATTGCCACCCCCTCATATTATAGATTCTAGTATTTATAAAAGCTCAATACCAAGAATAAGATATTTCTATTTTCTAGAAGAAATCTGGACAAAATGTCAAAATATCTAATTGATGGAGTTGTTGAAGTCAGATCTCACTAAATTATCTTTGACTGTTGAATCCCCTTCCACTTGTGCATTGAATCTTCTTCTGGCTGCTAACTTTATGCTTGAAAATATGGAAATAATAAATCCATTTTACCATCTCTTCCAGGCCGTTTCTTACTTACATAGAACCACCCATCTACTTCATACTCAATTTCAACTTCTTCCTCGGTTGTTAAGTTCAGCTCATCATCACCACCAGCTATGAAATCATATAGTGCCTTGTCAAACTGTGGATTTTTTGCACGGTCCTCTTCTTCTTCCATATCATGTGACCCAAAACTTCGGTTCCCCGAGCCAGCCATTGGATTCTCAAAGGATTCAAATCTCTGCATTATTGTCGACTCATAGCTTGGCGGTCCATCCCTTGATAGATGAGAGTCCAGATGTTGATCTTGAAATGATGAAACCATTGAAAGGTTGCTTAGTCTACTGGTAGTTCCAGTTGTAGGTTTATCCTCTAAGCACGAAGCAGTTCCATAAGATGGTCCTGAGCTGAACAATGAAGGATAATGCATAGTACAAAACTGAGATGAAACTAAAGTTTCAAATGATGCAGTTGATTCAGGAGAGGAAGCCCCAGATGATCGTGCATCATCTTCCTCCCCTTCTGATGCTTCCAAAAGGGTTTTTGCCCACATATCATTGTAGCTGACGGATGGTCGTGCAGTTATGTTCTCTTCCTCCACTTCAGGAGCATCAGTACCTGCTCCACCAAGATATTCATTTACCAAATTAACACCTGGCACATCATTACCCCATAAATCATCACCAAGACTTGCAGCCCAAGAATTTGCAGTTTCATTGCTGATTGATGGAGATTGAGTTTGTGCCACTTTATTGTCATGAACAAGATCTGAAATTCCTGTTGCAACAGCTGGATCATTTAAGCCAGTAGCAGCATTTATATGGTGATGATCTCGATAAATATTGATGAGCTTAGCGCTTGTTGGCCCTAGAGGCAAATACTTGGATCGAGGAACATAACAAAACAGTGATACAAGATCAAGAAGGTGCTCATGGGTCTCATAAAGCTTCCTAAGCTCATCATCTTTCCACTCCTGCTTATTGTTATCATGATTCCTCATATCTTTAATCAACTCATCTTGTGCCTTGTACATCTCATCAAGTACCCTCAGCATTGGAGAAAGTATAGAACTAATCCCTGTGCCACTTGCTCCAAAACTAGACTCCACATGATTTATTAATAGGCTCTTATATTCAGACATTTGGGATGCTTTCTCCTCGAACACTTTAAATAGGTTGACATCAGCAAAAAGGGAGTCGGAGGGGATCCATTGGGAGTTTGAGGCAACCCATTCAAACACACAAATTGTAAACTTTTCTTTCACATGAGTGCCATCATGATTGCTTTTCTATCTGATCTCGGTATTCAAATTGAAACCTGAGTGGTCACTTTGACATTTGGATGCTGCCAAAAACTGAAATTTTGTTGGAGCAGATCTAATGATAATAGGTTGTATCTTGCTGAAGCTTGGTAGTGATTGTAATAATCAAACTCTACCAAGTGTAAGTAATCCTCTCATTTACCCGGTTGTTCTTTAACATACATTCTTAGAATATCTTCCAATAATTGAGTCACCCTTTTAGTCTATCCATCCATCTAGGGATGAAAAAATGCACTGAAATTTAAAGTAGTATTCAGGCCTTTAAATAAAGACTTCCAAAAATTGCTCGTAAATGTAGGGTCTCTGTCTTAAATTATAACTTTCGGTATCCCATGTAAAAGAAATATTTGTTGCATGAATATATCAGCAATATTAGCAGCCTTGTAGGTAGTTTTTATTGGTATAAAATGAGCTGCTTTACTAAGTTTATCAACGACTACCATTATCGAATCATTTAGATTCTGATTTCTAGGTAGACCTGTAATAAAGTCAAGACTGATTATTTCCCATTTCCAGCTAGGGATGGGTAATGCCTGTTGAAATATTGTAACTTCAAAGAATATTCTATATGTATATTTTTTGGTCCCTAATGGTCCTACCGGGAGAACCACTTATATTATCTTGTACCCCGATGCTTCTAATCAGAAGAACTAATAAGAGTCATGAGGTTGTCCCCTCTATTTGTAAAGGTGGGTCATTAGCACCCCAGTGTGGTTACTTGAGCCTACATGTGTAACTCGAGCCTACATGATTAACTCGAGCCTACATGTCGGATGAGTTAATTCAAGTGAACGGATGAATATAAATAGAGGTGTGGTGCTCCTGATTTGAGACACACACACTCTCACTTGTGTAGCGCATTAGTGGAGAAGAGAAGTAGCTGGAGAAGGAGGAGGATCGGGCTTTGATCTCCTTGCTGGTTTTATCTTTTATATTTTATCTTTTGGGGCATCTATATTGAGGAAGCTTTTGCTGGGTTTTTCCCTTTAGGGTTTTCCCGGGATAAATCTTTTTGTTCCTTTTGTATGGTTGTGCTTGTCTATCTTTCAGTGATCCTGTTTATATGCTTTTGTTATGAAAATGAAATGAAGTACTGATGTCTTAGCTAAGCATAAGAAAAGTTAACATGGTATTAGAGCCACCCTGAAAGAAGACATTGTGTAGCTAAAGAATCTAGGGCTTCTTATATTTTGGGTCTCTATCCATGATCTATCAGCAAAATAAGGCTAGACTGACTCTCCATTGAAGGGTGCATCTTTCTGTCAAAGCGGAATTTGATTCCGAGCATTTTTAGTTTTGGTGCAGAAAATTAGGGCTTTCTATAGAAGAAGAATTTTTGAGTGAGCCCAGCATAGGATTTTTCTCCTCATCAAAATCGAAGTTTAGAGACCTGGATCAAGAAATTTGGTTGGGTTAAACTCCGAGAAAGTCAAACCCTATTTTGACCCCGATCTGGAAAAACCCTAAATGCTAAAACTAATAAGTTTTGGTACATTTGCTATATCCTAATATTGGAGAAGGTTCAGGCATTGAAAATTTCAAAGGCTGAAGATAAAATCCTGATTTACACTGTGTCCAAAATTCAGCCTCCGATTCGCTATGTTCTAGGAGATATGATCCCTCCAAGTTAGGGTTCCAGCCTCTTCCAGAATTCATCCCTAAACAGGACACCTAGGGAGAATTGTTGTAGCATGGGATAAAAAGGTCCAAATGGAATTCCTAAAGATGTTCCAGAAATAGTACAGAATTTAATTTTTGTGTTCCGAATTTTCGAACCTGAAGATGAACCAGTGACACGTGGCATGCCGTACAACTTCACTATTCTGAACAGTTCTGTAACATGTCACCTTGGGAAAATGATCATAAATCCCAATTGGTGAAACAAATTCTAATTAAACCTATGGTGGTGGATCAGGTACATGTGAGGTTACCTCAGTATGAAATTTCAGACACAGAGGAGTAGTAACTTCGAATATATCATAGAAACAGTAACAGGAATTTCTGCAAAAGAAATTGGAAAACTAGGGCTTCCTGTTCCGGTAGCTTCCCTCTACTGTTTTCAGAAAAGGAGTACATTGGACAGCTCCATTTGAAGAGATCTATATTTCTATCCAATATGATCTAAAAGATTCCAATTTTTGAAAATTAGAGTTTCTCTGACAAACCCTATATCAACCAGCTCTGGAAACAAGACAGACACCTCAAATCGGTAAGATCTAATATTTTACTATTTGCATTTGAGGTTCTCATTTCAAAGTGATCTATCACATCAGCTTGATGATAAGCTTGGTGAAGTTGAAAAATTCCAGGCATGAAAGTATTTGATCCCTCTGAATAAAATGAATTGGACACCTACATGAGTAGAGAGGTTCCAGTTCTAGAGGGAGATGAGCCTCAAAGCCTTACACAAGAAGAACTTGATCAAGGCCAAGAAGATCACTGTTGATTCAATCACGGATCAACTTGTACCACAATATGTTTTGATTCCTTGATCAAGCTATTTGAAGATAAGAAGAAGGATTTGAAAAAACAGTTGAAGAATGTGAAGATCCAGAATGCATAACATCTTGAAGCGGTAGAAGAAGAAGCAGAGAATGCAGAAGTGGTGATAGCCACCTTGAATGGCCTCCCATGATCATGGGATTCATTCAGGCGAGGAATGTGTGCCAGAAGGAAGTGATTACTTTCAGTTGACTTTGGGAAGAAGAAGAAGCTCGTCTCATAAGAAGAGAAGAAGAAATATGGAAGCAAATTGAAGATCAAGCTCTCACCATTCAAAGAAGATCCCTCAAGCGATGAGGAATATGAAGAACTCAATTCTTGACGAACCTCTTATCCATCTTATCATTTGGATAAGAAATGATGATTTCATGAATGAAGAAGATGATGAAGGAGAATGATCAAGAAGGAGTCTACCCACAAAACAAACAAAAGATAAGTATTCAACTGTCATTTAATGATATTGTTTTGTTATGCATATTCAGTTGATGTGTTATGCATGATAGATTGTTTGCATTAATGACTGTATACTACTAATATGCATGTGATC
>LPNX010573060.1:0-67961 GCA_001517045.1 Pseudotsuga menziesii
TGGATTGCAGGTTGTTGCTAATGATGATGATGCCGTACTGATCAAAAGATCAAAATATGATGATGATGACATACTGATCTAAAAAGATCAGAGTATGACAATGACACACTATGATTATGATGTTTCTGATTGAAAGATCAGAGTATGATGATGATGTTTCTGATTGAAAGATTAGAGTATGATGATGATGCTTCTGATTGAAAGATCAGAGTATGTTGATGATGTTTCTGATCGAAAGATCAGAGTATGTTGATGATGTTTCTGATCGAAAGATCAGAGTATGTTGATGATGTTTCTGATCGAAAGATCAGAGTATGTTGATGATGTTTCTGATCGAAAGATCAGAGTATGTTGATGATGTTTCTGATCGAAAGATCAGAGTGTGATGATGATTATGTTTGACAGATCAGAATATGATGATGATGTTGCTGCTGATCGAAAGGTCAAGGTGCTGAAGATGTTGTTATTGATCGAAAAGTGAAAATGCTGAAGATGTTGCCGATCAAAAAGACAAAATGCTGAAGATGTTGTTGCTGATCGAACAATCAAAGTGCTGAAGATGTTGCTGATCGAAAGTTCAAAATGCTGAAGATGTCGTTACTAATCGAACAGTCAAAGTGCTGAAGATGTTGCTGATCGAAAGTTCAAAATGCTGAAGATGTCGTTACTAATCGAACAGTCAAAGTGCTGAAGATGTTGCTGATTGAAAGGTCCAAGTGTTGAAGATGTCGTTGCTAATTGAAAGATAAAAATGCTGAAGATGTTGTTGCTGATCGAACCAGTCAAAGTGCTGAAGATGTTGCTGATCAAAAGGTCCAAGTGCTGAATATGTCGCTGCAAATTGAAAGATCAAAATGCTGAAGATGTTGTTGATGATGAAGACTGAAGATTGAAGATGAAGACTACATGATGTTGAAAAGCTTCCAATGATTTATAGATGTGTTACCCTGCTGATGTTGATGATGTCCGCTATCTCTACTCTTGTTGTTGTTGATGTAGAATACCCTTCTCGTTAAGGGGGAGTGTTGAAATATTGTAACTTCGAAGAATATTCTTTATGTATCTTTTGTGGTCCCCGATGGTCCAACTGGGAGAACCACTTGTATTACATTGTACCCCGATGCTCCTAATCGAAAGAACTAATAAGAGTCATGAGGTAGTCCCCTCTATTTGTAAAGGTGGGTCATCAGAACCCCAGTGTGGTTACTTGAGCCTACATGTGTAACTTGAGCCTACATGAGTTAACTTAAGCCGACATGTTGATTGAGTAAACTTTAAGTAAACGGATGAATATAAATAGAGGTGTAGTGCTCCTCATTTGTGACACACACACTCACTTGAAATAGCGCACTTGTGGAGGAGAGGAGTTGCTGGAGAAGGAGGAGAATCAGGTTTTTGATCTCCTTGTTGGTTTTACCTTTTTCCCTTTTGGGGCATCTATATTGAGGAAGCTTTTGCTGGGTTTTTCCCTTAGGGGTTTTCCCAGGATAAATATGTGTTGTTCTTGTGATACTGTTTCTTTCAGTGATCCTGCTTTATATGCTTTTATTATGAAAAATGAAATGATATACTTATGTCTTAGTTAAGCATATGAAAATTTAACATTGCCTGCGTCGCAGAACTTAACTGGCTTGTCTAAGGAGTGACCTAGAGATGTATCGATACCCATTCCACTAATAAATAATCAAGTGTTGGGTGAAAAAATCGACTTGGGGATGATATAACTGAATACCATGGTAAAATACATGGGTCATGTCACCATAAATCTCTTTGCACTGCCGACGTATGCTGCAGTCGCATAAATGAAGGTTAGGGAAGCCGCATTGGTCAACCAAGTTAGAGAATCAAACAATATTTTTTAGAAGAAGAAGAAGGCAGACAAAGAAGCAGAGCAGAAATCTGAGACCTGGGAGGAGAAAAGAATCGTCTCGACATAGTTGTGACACTTTCTTGCAATAATTTTAGTGATGAAGGCATTACCCATGAGATGTTTGTAGAAGCCAAAGTGTTTTGACTTGGAGAGATTGCAGAAAACCTCTGCAAGAAATTTGTGGAGTTGGAATTACAAGTGACACCTACAAAAGTACTCGAAGAGAGGAGAAAAGCAACAACATAAGCTGCGAAGAGAATATAGAGGTGAAGGCACTTTGTGCCAAAGCATTTGAGCAAGTTTCTCAGACATGGGAAGCTTTGATCAATGAGGAATAATTAGAGAAAGTTGCAAAATAGATGTGCATTGCCAAGACAAAGGTGAATCATCTAAATAACGAGGTGAAGAAGCTACCATTAGTAGAGAAAACGACCAAGTCTACTGACATGAAGAGGCTACAACAATAGGTCGCAACACTACGTGCACAACAATAAAAGAGGAATGACAGGGTCACAAAAATGCAAGTAGAGGCAGAGAAATTTACAGGTATCATTCAACCTATACACCAAAAAGTGCGACTAGTAGTAGAGTCAGTAGGACTTACAACTTTGGAACACATCAGTTCCAAACTTGTGGAAAATTTGAAGAAGATGGAAGCAGAACTACAAGAGGAGATTGAGTGGATAGTGAAAATATTTCAGGATTTTCAAAGTAAGGTTGTAACAATAGAGGTTTCAGAATAATGTGGCTCGGGACGAGCCATAGGTGAGTGTTTGGAACCCGTTGGCCCTAGGAAAAGTTAAGCATAATTCAACCAAAATTCTTCTCGGGAAGATAAAGATTTCGTTTTTAAGACAAAAAGGAAGCAACGATGGAAGAAGAGCTGTGATAGAAGAGAAGTTGCGACAAAAGAAACCTCGACGGAAAGATCGACGATGAGAGTAGCTTCGACTGAAGGAACCATGACAAAAGAAGAGTAGAGCAGTTGAAAAGGATAACTCGACTGATTATGGGTAAGGAGTTAGTTAGAATAAAGTATGCTTTTGGTAATAAATTATAATTGTATTTTGGGCCAATAGTGCCTATTTTCAGTTGTGACTGAATGTATGAGAATAAAAATGACAGCTTGTCGACTAACATAAAAGAGTTAGTTGATTAGTATAGGTAGAAGCTTATAAAAGGGAGAACCCAAGCTTTGTGCATGACTAATGTTGGTTATCGATTGTTTTTCTAGCTAAGTAGTCAGTTGGTTGGTTAAGCCACTATGTAGTTAGAGAAGCGGAGAGGAGAGTTCTTTTAGCTAGAGGATCGATCTAGGCTGTGTGCCTATTGACTGTTTAGAGAAGAAGAGAAGAAATACTTAGACCTAAAACCTGAGGGCATGAGAGGAGGGAAGTTTGTATGAGTTGTAAAGAATACCTAGAGAGGAGTCTGCAATCTAAGTGCACAGACAAAAGGTGATAACATATTTATCATGCTAGATGAAGAGTGCCTTTGGGGTTTTCCCGAATGGGTTTCCATGTTAATTGTTGTCTTTTTGTGTCATTTATTAATGTGTTTATGTCAATTACATGTATTTTGACTATGTCACATTGTATCTATTTATGAATCAACTCATAGATGTATGTTTCGCATCGCCTATTGAATGAATATGTACTAAGGTTGTTATATTGAATACTGTAATCTTTGTCAGCTAGTAAATTGTCTGTTATCTTAAATGAATAACCAAGGAATACCAAGTAAAATCCCCGTCTTTAGTCGCGTAATATGCTAAAGTATTGCACAAGTAGAGATCCCCAAATAATTACAGAAACCTGGTTCTGGTAGTTCCCAATAAGATATCTTGGTTGAGACTGCATCTACGTCAGAGGTGATGCTGACGGGGTCCTCCTCTATCGGGCCGATATCTTGTGCTTTTGTTGACGACTAAGGATCTGAACCTAGGTTGACGGGAAAGAATTACAACACCCATGATTTACTCCCATGCACTAGAGATTACTCAAATTCACAAGGACATACTCCAATTCGTCCTTGATTACTTCCATGCACTTAGGATAACTCGAATTGATCTTATTAACTGAATATTACTGACTTTAGCCCATACAAACACATTAATTAACTAACTCCAAACTCCAATTATCCAAATCTCTCTAACTGTCTGTCAATTACACTAGTCTCACTAGTGTAACTGGAGACTGACTCAAATTAACTGACTATATCTCAGTTAAACTCAAACTAATTGAAATTAACTGAATATAACTTAGTTAAACTCAATTTAACTAAAATTAACCGACATTAACTCAATATTAACTGAAATTAACTGACAATAACTCAATTAAACTCAATTTAACTAACATTAACTCATAATTAGGTGCATGTCTTGACCATAATTAGTCAATTAGGTGCCTATCTCATGTGTGAAGTGGATGTGGGCGCCACAACATCTAGATGAAGAATATTCTCACCCAGGGGGTGCATATATTGCATGCAACTAGATGCATTACATGAATTGTTGGTTTTAGGATCCCTATAGTCCAAAATTAAAAAAATTATGTGGGCAAGAGTATTGTTAGGGGGAGATGCAACTCCTAACCCCAACCCCTTCTCATATGACATTGTAGAACTCCCCAAAAACATTGTTATCATATTGTGCCATTATTAATTTTAAATATAATAATAATTAAATTTAAATAATAATATTAATTATTGCAATTAAAATAAAATCCATCTAAGCAGGTGTCCATGGTCCTGGCACCCAGTTCCAACTCAATAAAGAAAAATAAGCAAATAATCCAATGTCTGGGGCCTACCATCAGGGTATTACACTGTCATCCATACTTTGACAATAATTACTCTCATGGGCATTGTCTTAGTATGTTTAATTCACAAATTGTTAAATAATGGACAACCTTGTTTCCCTTAACCATCCACCCAAATACTATTTGACTGGTGTGATTCCACAATGAACCTAATTAACTTCGATTCATGGAAATGAATCTTTAATTTGTAGTAGATTTTTTATTTATTTTTAATTTATAGAGTATTTTGTGTCCATGTAATTGATTATTTGATTTATGGTTCTATTCTTCACATAGATTTTTATTATACTTCTGATTTTCTGTGTTGTTTATAGGTTATAGACAAATTCAACATGAGTATGAGTGGATTGCGTATGGTTTTGATGGTTGTTCATCCGATATGTAAAGTGGCATGATGTTAGTATTGAGATGTGCATACTTTTTAATGCAAAGCATAACATATTTTTTCCCTTGATGGTAGAGTTGGGGGGCATGCATGATGTGTAAATAATATTTTTGTAAGTGTTTTTGATGTTTGTATGCATGTCCAACTTGTTTAAAAAAATATATATAGAGCATCCTCTTGAATAGTTTAGTCCATGAGTAATCTGTTTAAATGAATCTGTCACACCCCCGGTTTTGACCTCGTTTGCATGATGTATAAAATGTAATTAATCATGGTGAGGAGCTCAAGGCAAAAGCCCCACCATCGATTTGGTCATGTATGTTTCGGAAATAGGGGTAGTTGCCGATGGTCTATCGTGCTATGTGGCACATTATAACTTGACATCATGTAAATACGCGCATCAAATAAAATAAACCACAACCAGCTACAGCAGTACAGCGTTGAATGAAAAGGGCATGGTTCCGAAGGATGAGGGGTGGGGGATGTCAAACCTTGATCTATGGGAAAAAAAACCCATGTGTTGCCACCTTGCTGTGTCTAAGCCATCTTCCCTTGTCAACCTCTTCAATGTCTTGATTTTTGTTAGTTGGGGGCAATTATTGCATGAGGAAACGTGGGCATGGGGAGGCGTCGATTTTGGCAGGATGCTGTCAATTCAGACGGTACGCATGCCCAGCGGAGAACTATCGTTTCTCTCACGCCTGGTCTCCACTCTTTCCACCGCTTCTGTTCTTCCTCACGCGCGCTCGGTCTCCACCTCCACCACCATCTTCTTCATGGTCTGGTTCCTGCTCACGCGCAGAGTCGTGGTCTGTTCATGCTCACACACAGGGATTTGGTGCATTCCTGCTCACGTGCAGAGCCCTTGCTGTTTCTCTTCACGCGCAGGGACTCTGCGTTGGTTTTGCTCATGCAGGGAGCAAGAGAAATCGTGGCTGTCGCTTGGGATTTTCGGTGTAGGAGCCATCTCGCGCTCAGGGACTGTGTGTAAGTTCACTTACTGATTTGTGGCCCGTGTATATGTTTCCCTCTGTGTGATGCAGTTTGGTGGAATTGCTCTCACGCATAGATTGGTTGGGGTCTTTTCCCATGTCGTGAGCCGTGCTCACTGGTTACGTGGTGGGACTGTTGTCTTCCCTGCATTTTGTTGACTGTGGTGCTCACATTCATTTGGGCCACTGTGGATTTCCAATCTGTTGGTTGAGTTTCCCTCTGTCCACCCTGGGAATTGGCCTCTCCTTTGTTTGGGACTATGTAAGTTGCCCAGCCATTACCTTGAGGGATGGTGTGTGCTGTGGGCTGTTGATTTCCAATCTGTCGGTTGAGTTTCCCCTGTTTTGGACTGTGGATTGCTGCTATCATTCATTGTGTGTTTGTGGCTGCTGAAGGACCCTGGTTTGGGTTGCAGCTGAGTTGTTTTGGCCATGTTAGGGCCAAGAAAAACTCTGAATTGCCTTGTGGGCTTGAGCTGTGTCTCACTTTTCGTTTTGGGCTGTCACCGGTTGCCTTTGCTTCTTCATAGGGTTGTGAAGGGATTGTGTTGTTGCGATATGCATTGGTTGGTCTTCGGACTGTGCTGGCTTGGTCGAATGTTGAAGGCCTGGTAAACCCAGCAGTGTTGGTTTGGCTAATTGTGACCCTTGGCTATGTGTAAGCCTGCATTGACCCTTATCCTTGGAGGAATCATGCCCAGCTCGGGGGTGGCAGCATTGCTGAGAGATTGATGAGCAAGCTGGCCTATGGTTGGGTGGAACGTTGCAGCGACGTAGCTGGTTGCAGGATTCTTCATCAAAAGATAAGTACCGTTGTTATTCCATCTCTGCAATTATATTGATGTTTAATGAGTAATGATGAACATGCTGAATGCTGGTTTATGAATATGTTTGCTTCCGTTGGATGATTGAGGAATTATGCATCTTGTATGATGTTTTATGCACTCTGTTATGCATGTTGTTAAGCCTTTAATATCATCATTTTTCATGTTTATGTTCATGGGGCTGTTTGCCCGGTGGAGTGATTGGTGTTGGTCGCGTCCTCTTCACCGATCAGAGGGTCGGGGACGTGACAGAATCTTGGTCTCTACATGTTTGCAAGCCTTTGTTCGATATGCTTCAAGACAAAATGCCATGCAAGATAGAAACACTCTTCAGGTAGAATATAGAACATCTTCTTGAATAGTTCAGTTAAGGATTCATCTGTGTGAATGATTCTTGTCCTTTGCATGTTTACAAAGTTTTGTTTAGGATTCTTCAAGAAAAAAATCCATGCAAGCTAGAAACACTCTTCAGACAAAATAAAGAGAATCATCTTGAATAGTTTAGTTTAAGAGTCATCTATGTGAATAATTCTTGGTCTCCACAGGTTTACAAAATTTTGTTCGGTATTCTTCAAGACAAAATGCCATCCAAGCTAGAACCACTCTTCAAGAATGTATCCACCACAAATCAATAGATATTTTTATTATTGATTTATTACAATTTACTTGACATATGGCATGCAGTCTTGGGTCTTATTTTTTAGCAGTTCCCCTTTTAGACTTCCTTTCCACTTGAATTTAATATAAGACCAAAACTTGATTTCCTCACTCCACTGGTAGCATGTTGTTGAAGACAATTTCAACCCCGAGTATGAGTGGATTGCGTCTGGTTTTGATTGTTTTTTACCCGATATATAAAGTGGCATGAATATTTTAGCATTGAGATGTGCATACTTTGTATGCAAATAATAACATAAATTCTCCCTTGATGGTGGATTTGGGGGCCATGCATGATTTTTATAATTTTTTTTTTTTTTGGGATGTTTGCATGCATGTCCAACTTGTTTATAAAAAATATAGAGCATCCTCTTGAATAGTTCAGTTCAAGAGTCATATGTGTGAATGATTCTTGGTCTCTTTAGGTTTACAAGATTTTGTTCATTATTTTTACAACAAAATGCCATATAAGTTAGAAACATGCTTCAGTCATGTAGCCACCACAAGTGGATGTATATTATTATTATTGATTTGTTGTAACATATGGTGACATGAGAGGCTTAAATTTTAAATTGGGGTATCTTGCAATATATTTAGTAGGGGTGCAATATCTATGATGGATATTGCAAGCTAGACATTCAATCATCTAAGTATGCCTCCTGTAATATTAATATTTCCATTTGTTTGAATGATTGTATTTATGAGTTCTTTTTTTTCAGTATTTTATTATGGCATACTTGTTTCTTTTTTCTAGCCTTACAGAGTTACAAGTGAACCACAATAATGGAAGAACTAGTTAAAATTTTGGACATTTTGCTAGTATGACATCAAATGATTGCCTTTCAGTTTCAAACTTTCACATGTACCATGCATGTTAGTTTTGTTTGTAATGTTATAAATTACTTTGGACAAGGACTTCACAATGCAACACTAGAATCACATATTCAACTAGATATGTGATGCTGCAATTTGGTATAAAATTACCTCTCCTGCATTGCTTTAAAAAGTTGGAAGGTCTAAGTTTTTAGTAATTGCTGGGAATTTTATTGACCAGGTTGAAAGTTTTCTTGGAGCTAAATATTTGTTAAAGATGTATCTTGTTGGTGCTCTTGCTGACTCAATCATGTTCATAATAAATGAGGCTCTTATTGGGTTGAGGTACATTAATTTTATTAAACATCATTGCAATTAGAACATGCATGGGATTTCATTTTCATTTATAACAATGCATGTAGATACATTTTTATTTTGAATATTGTTGCTAATAGTTTGTTGATTTCCCATAAGGGTGAACACATTAATAGCCATATATCACTTTTAGTATTTTTTAATCCACATGACTAGTTTCTTTTATGCCTCTTTCCCTATTTGTAGAGCATCTCTAGAAAATATTGCAATGCAAGATACACGCAAGATTGGTATTGTTTTGTTTTGGTTTGTTGCTCCTCTTTGTACTTTAATGTTTTATAAATAATTTTTTAGGAATTGTGTTTAACGTAGAATTTATTAATATAATAGAGTTGTTATCATAATTCTCTTTTTCAAGGACCAAAGTCCATTTGCTTGAATTTGGTAGGTCCATTTAAAAACTAGTGTTCAATAATGGACAAATAAAATAAACTCTTCTTATGTTAAATGTTGATTTCTATGAAAATAAAATTAATATCTTATAGTGTCATTTGTCTCCTTGTAGTATGGAATAAAAAAAAAAAGTTTGGTTGTTACACTTTACAAAATGGTGTAGGGTTCATACATAGACTATTTTTTTTAAATATTATCCCCTCGTCCCTGTGGAATTTTAGAACTTTCAAAATGTTGGAGGGTTCCTATATGCACTAATTTTTTTAAATATTATCCCTTCCTCGCTGTGGAATTTTAGAACTTTCTACTTCATTCGATGAAAGAGCGTCCTTGTGTCTATGCACTATTTAGCTTGAAGATTTCCACAAAACCTTAAATTGTGTTTATATAGTTGTTGGAAAAATATATACTCAAGTCTTTGCATATTGTTTGTTGTCCTTGTTAGGTTGTAACCTTCTCTCATAATGTTTTGTGGTGTCAACAATGGTAGACCCATGGCTTGAAAATGCACTGGTTATTTCAAATATTGCACAGTGACAATGGTACCTCTAAACGATCCCCATGTATTTGTTTTGAATGTATAGCATCAGGTAACTTCAAATTTGATATTAATGAAATTCCTATTGATATTGTTTTGAACTAGTATGCTTATGTTTGCTATCCCTTCAGGGAGTAAACCCTGTTGGGATATTTTGTGGGTGTGTCCTATTAGGACTGTGATAAGAAATTTGGTTAGGGACTCGATAGCCACTTGGGTGACATTGTGTCCATAGTTCCAGCTTGACCAAGTGCTTTTTGTTGTTTCAATTTGCTGAAAAGGATAATGTCTTGGATAATATCTTGAAAGTCCTTACTAGGGGCTCCTAGATATACAAATACCTTAGTTGTTTTTCCCATGGTTTGAAGGTATTTCAATTGACTAGGAAACCTAATTTTCATACCCATTGTGGGTAGAGTTTCGCAGTTTTATTATGCCATTATGGTCAATCTTGGAATGTACCTTGAACCTCCATAGGTGTATTTATTTGTCATTTTCTTGATAGGTTTTTTAACCGTAAGCCTCATATTTGAGTGTGTGTTAAGGTCACTTTGTTGAAGGAAATTAAATAATTAACCTTAATCGCAACATGAGTGGTATGCCAACCTTTTGAACACTTGTTTTTGGTGTATAAGTCTCGACCATTATCTCTGGGATTTCTTGTTAATGAATAATGTTGACAATTATGTAACCCCGCACACATAGAGCCCACAAGATCAAATTGGACCTTAGGTTGACAATGATGTTGAAGGAGGATGGATCCAAGAGATGAAGGCCTCAACCCAGAAGAAAGCTTTGCTAGCTAGCATTCTAGTCCCTAGGATATTTCGACAAATATGTAAATGATGCAACAAGTCTTTGGATCCTCTCAATTGGGTGAGGAAAACCTCTAGGAAAGTTTTATTTTTCTAGTGCTTGACTCCTAGGTTAAGGACTTAGTGGACGATTTTCTTAATATTCCATAACCTATTGCTTTGGATACTTGGTTTGTCCCGTGCAAATTTGTAAGTTGAAATCTTTTAATGCTTTTCATGACCTTCAAGATAACGTTGACATGCATGACATAATGTGTTCCTAATGAAAGGAAACTCATGGATTATCTAGGGCCAAGGTGACCCTAGCAAAAAATATACCATTTGATAGAACTCGTGTTTGATTGGTGTGATATTAGAGATCATGCATTAGGAAGATAGAAGATAATCCTTTAAATTGATTTCTTACATATGTATTATTTATTTTTTGTGCATGTTGACCTTTTCCCATATCAACTTACAAAATCCAATCGATTAGTTAAATTTCCTTTGTTGATGAACTTTTGTTATTGAAAAAGAGCTTTACTAGATTTGTTTGCTTGCGATTGTATTATTTGGAAAATTCATTATGTATTTTTTTGTGATTAGGGGAATCGGTAACTGGGGTCTGAGTTGGTACTCGCATGACACGGGGTCTAGGGGTCCATTCCTGCTACCACTATACCCCTAGGTGCCCCACAATTTCCCGCAAGCACGGGATACAGGTAAGCCCAGGTGTGATTTGAACTTGTGACCTCCTTTACAAAATGTGACTTCATATCAAGTGAAGCACCAATGAGCCACACCTATGCGGGTCAAAAAATTAATCATATTAATGTCTTAAATCATTGATGTTTATTTATATAATATATTCTATTTAAGGGTACTAACCCAATGGAAGAGCAGTTGCCTTATAGAAGGAGGTTGGTGGTTCAATTCCTTCATGCCCTATCTATAGAAATAAATGACTAATTAAATGACCATTCAATGACTAAATAAATGATCAGTTAAATGCACTTAATGGCTAATTAAATGAGTAGTTAACCACAATCAATGACTAAATAAATGACTAGTCAACAACAATCAATGACTAAATAAATGACTAGTTAACAACAATCAATGATTGAAAAAATGATCAGTTAACAACAGTTAATGACTAAAACAATTAATGACTAATTAAAAACAATTAATGACTAATTAAAAACAATTAATGACTAAAACATTGACAAAATATATGACCAAACTGACCAATCAAAACGACCAATAAATGACTAAAATGTTTTAGTCACGTATTTAGTGGCCTTATAAATGACTGGAAATAAATGACTATTAGTCACGTAACTAAATTTAGTCATTATTTTTAGTAGTTTTTTTAGTCATTTATATCACATTTTCTACTAGTGTATCCTTGAAATTAAATAACAGGTTATAGCCCTAGAAGTTCGAAGGACCCAAATTCGATGAGAATGAGGCGACATGGTGCCTAAAGAGAAAATATGGATTCAAAAGGGGGACTGAAGTACAACATACTTTCATAATTTTTCTAAGAATATACAACATTCTAACTCTCTTTGGCATTTGGAGGACGTTTATGGTAGACAATTTTCTGGCTTTAAGGACCTAGCAAATTCGGGCGTTCATCATTTTGGTAAATTATATTAGGAGAACGCAAGAGACAACATTGCATAGATGCTCCATATGTTTGTTGTTCTCTCATCCTTTATAAATGATACTTAAAATGTAGAGATTATGGAAGCTATTCGCATGGAGGAATTCAAGGAAGTTGTTTTCATTTTACAGGGGGATAAAAGGCTTAGCCTGGATGGATGACCGGTAGAGTCATTCAAAATATTTATGGATTTATTTGACTATGATATCCTTGCAGTTGTCAAGGACTCTAAAGAATCAGGGAGGATTATTGTTGCCTTTAGTCCTATGTTCAATACTCTTGTACCAAAGGTGGATAAAGTGAATAAATGGGAGGAACATACCAATTTCACTCTGTAACTACATTTATAAAATGATTTCAAAAGTGGTTGTTAATAGAATGAAATTAATTCTTTCTCAATCAGTCTCTCATGAATAATTTTCCTTCCTAAAGGGTTGACATATTCATGAAACCATTGGGACGGCTCAGGAGGTCATCCACTATGCAAAGATTAAGAAACTTCCCACAATAATCCTCAAGGTTGATCTCTCAAAAGCTTACGATCAAGTCAATTGGTTGTTCATTTGACTCATCCTCCTTCATGTTGGCTTTCATTTACCCTTTGTTGACTAGGTTCTATCATGTGTCCAATATGTTAGCTTTTCGGTCTTAATTAATGGATCATCATCTCATTTTTCAATCCCGGGAGAGGACTGCATCAGGGATTTCCACTGGAAAATTTGCTATTTATCACTGTCATGGAAAGTATTATTAGATCTATTTCTCAGGATATTCAAAATAGTATGGTAAAAGGGATTAAAGTTGGGGGTAATCTCTCTATTACACACTTACTCTTTGTTGATCATATTCTGATTTTTTCCAAATGGATCCAGAAGTGATATTATTAAGTTAAAAGAGGTTCTAAACTCTTTCTTAGAATTTTAAAGGATGATTATAAATTTGAGAAAACCTATCATCTCTTTCATGCATATGGATTGGGACTGTATTGACTGAATCTCTACTCAAATTGATTTCTCAATTGTTGATCTGCATGAAAACTTGAAATACCCTAGCTTCATGTTGAAGCCAAGTGACTATCACTTCCATGACTGTCCCTGGATGGTTGGAAAAATTGAGAATAAGTTGTTGTTATGGTGCAGTAAATGGTTAAGTCATGGTGGTAGACTTATTCTCCTAAAATCTGTTATGGAGGTCTTTCCGGTATACTGGGTCTCTTTAGTCTATGTTTCGAAAGGTATTTTAGATCAAATTAGGAAATTAGCCTTCATATTTCTATGGAAATCAAACAATGGTGATAGATATTTATCCTATATTACATGGTGAAAACTTATTATGCCAAAGGAGATCAGAGGCTAGGGACTGAAATACTCCTCCATTTTTGCAAAAAGTATTATTGCAAAAGGCATCTTGCATATTTTTAAAGAAGATGGATTATGGGTTAAAGTTGTGGTTCAAAAATATATTTCCCCTCTTTCCATTGAGGAGTGGTTCATACCAAGAATTAAATCAGTTTGGGATGTTTTCCCCACGTGGCGGGTACTCATCTCTGTTTTCCATTTGATATGTGACTGGTTAATGTGGAAAGTCAGTAGTGGTAGTAGGCTTCATTTGGGACAGGACCCATGGATAGGGGGTTCTATATTTTTCAAGATTTTGCAACATATGATCGACCATATAGAGGTTAGTGGATTAAGATTCTTATCACATATTAATGATTTACAAGACACATCCCCTTTGAGTCAAATGTGGATACATGCAACTGATTTGGGTTTTCCTAATGAGGATGCCAGTTTTTGGAATTTATATATTAAGAATCGTCATGACTGTAATAATAGACTCACTGACAGTGTTAACAAGTTTGTTTGGTCCATAAATCCTGAAGGTGATGATTATCTTCCCAGGTTGGGATACCAAGTTCTTCTGAAGGAACAATATCACCTAGAACCACCCTGGTGCAACACTTCTCTTTAGAATCTTAGACCCCCCCTCAAGTCTAAATTGTTTCCTTTGTCAACGATTTATAACAATGTACCTATCTAAGATGTACTGATCAAAATATTATGGATTGGAACTAGTTGGTTTCCATTGTGCAAATATGATAATGAAACCACTCATCATCTATTCTTATTTTTTCCTTATATGTAATGATTGATGGAATATATCTCACAGGTAAAAGGAATCATTTTCATGTGGTAGGGGGTTTCTATACAAGAGGCTCTTAGAAAATGGTTCATTAATGGTTAATATTAGGATCTTATGGACCTCACTACTTTACTGATTTGGCGCATATGCCTAGCAAGGAATTATGCCATCTTCAAAGACCTTTATATCGATCCTTCTTATCAAGCTTCAAAATGTTTATTTTTTCTTGATATCTTCCCACAAGTTTATGCACCTCATAGAATTCGCAATATAGTTGAAAAATAAATAAATCTAGGTGCTGTAGATGCTTCGATGGTGCATCACAAGGGAATTCAGCTACAAGCAGTGCAGGAGGAATCTTATATTTCAATGATAATAAATGGATTCATTTCTCAGTAGGAGTTGGTATGATATACAACAATCATGCAAAGTTGATGGCCTTAAAGTTGATCTTAATGCTTTCCCTTTCCACATATGTTCAACAACTTTAGCTCTTTGGGGACTCAAAGTTAGTTGTTGAATGGATGCGAAAGAAGTAACCCACTAAAAACCTCAATCACCAGCCTATTTTTGAAGAGGTTTATAGACTCTTCGAAATGATCCCGAAGATATCCTTCCACCATATTTATAGGGAAATAAATGGTATTGCTGACCAATTATCAAAGGATGGTTTTGTTGTTAGGGATGGATACTAGATCCTAAAGGAAATGGATCATGAAATTTTGATGGAGCATGATCCAGGACCTCATCCTGGGTAATAATTTTTCTATATTTCAAGCCTCATTTTTCTTAGAACACCCCATTTATCATACATTGCAATGGGTTCTTTATCACACATCAGTTTCTCTCATGGGATGAATGTTGTTTTTTATCTACAAAACCAAGATGTATTTTTGTAATAGGTCTATATTTGACAAGTTATAGTCTTTTTGATGCAAACATAGTACTATAACTAAGCATATTTATGATCCTTTTTGGTTGCTCAAATGCCATACACATAATGTAAAAGGTGATTTATGAATGAATAAAAATTATGCTCTTTTTTTCGGAGGAATTTTTTTATCCCATTTAATATCAGGTACCTTCAAATCAAACAATACTTATATATATTGTCTAATATAAGGTACTTTTAGACCATACTAGATGATATATATAAGTACCTTATATTAGAGGATATGGTCTGAAGGTACCTTATATTAGACTATATATATATAGCTCAAGTAGGTTTGGGATGGAGTGTTATCCTCCTCACTCAAATTTTGTTCATGTAAGTGACATGTTGAACTCATCATGAGTATATTGTTATAACAACTACGAGCCATGTTATAAAAACTACGAGCCAAGTCTATTACCATAGACAAAGATAATGAATTAGTGGCATCCTCAACATGTCCCTAAATCTACATTTATGTGGTATTGAGAAAAGGTCTTCATGATCAAATTATCCTATATTGTGAGAATCATAGTTGGACACAACCACACGATTATCAACACATAGCCTTTTGTTTATGTTTTGTTGGCATGGAAATGTGGTAAATTATTGTTTAAAAACAAACTTTTCTCAAGTCAAATTGAAGATGAATGTCAAACCTACTTAATGGAAAGATTTGAAAAGAGGAACATTATGAATCCCTTCTCGTAGGATATAGTACAGCCATACTTCAAAAGCTATTGAACCTATAGTTTTTGCAAAAAGACCTTCACGTAGTTTGAGATCGTAGATGCAAACTCATATTTAATTATGGTTCAAGAGTCAAACTACCTACACCTATTCTCTATTTCAAAATTTTTTTTTTCAATAAAAAAAGTGTGAATCAAATATTTTTTTTCCATAAAATTTATTAAATTTATTAAATTAATCAAAATAATCAATATTATTAGACTCTCCAATAACATACATTCAATATGTTCGATACACTTACATCTTTAAAAAACAAACAAACAAAATTAAATTAATCAAATAATTAATATGGTTAGACTCTCCATTAGTATCCAGTCAATATGTCACTTACACCTAAAGAAAAAACAAAAAAAATTATTAAATTGATTTAAAATTACATTCTCGCACTAAAAATTGCAAAACAAAAGCCAATATATAATCTAAAAATCAAATTCATAAAAATACTTTATGTATCAACCATATAGATCGAAACTTCTACGTAGTGAAAAGGCTTTAAAATTGTTCTATGATAAAAAGAAATGGCGACGAAGCATACCAAACCTTGTATATTGTAAAACACTAAATAAAAAAAATAGAACTCTTGAAAGAGAGAGCCCACAATGTATACCAAACCCCAAACCCTATTTAGGGTGAGAAATGGTTTTGAAATGTTGACGATAGGATCCCCTCGGGTCTCGTAGTAGTATCTGAAATGCTGACGATGAAATTTTGGTTAAATTATATATATATATATATATTCTTATGGTTAATATTGTATTTTAATTTTATGCTAGACATTTCTGAATAAACATTGAAAATATGCATTCTAAATTATATATATTTACGAAATTCTTTTACACAATTTATAATTGAAATTTGTGTAAATGATTTTTTATCAATTGATTTTTTTTTTAATTAATAATTTGTTAAAAGTTGTTCCAATTTATTTATAAATTTTTAAGTAAATGGAAAAGAAGAAATATAAGGTGAAAGAATTTTGAAGAGATCTAAATTTTACTTTCATTAGTTAAGAACCAAACACCCATTAATATTGTAAAAGATATATGAAAAAATAAAATCTTAATACATAAAGTAAGGATTTGTTAATAAATAAATTGAATTACAATGTCAATTGGGTTTAGATTATGTGGTTGTGTGATGGAGTGTTATTTTTCCCTTCTTTTCTCATAAGTGATATGTTGAGCTCATAATGAGTATATTATTTTAATGGTTTTGAGCCATGTTGTTGAGGACCTTATGCCTTAAAGAGTCTAGGGTTTACCCTAGGTATTATCCTTGAAATGAAAAAATTATCTAAATCATTTGCCTAAATTAAATTATTGCATCGAAAGTAGCAAGGCACTCTACATGCCAGTATGGAGGAGATGTTGTAATGTTTGTTATGTAATGTTACATAATGTTTTTTTTGTAAGTACCCTTAGGGGATTTGAACTCATGATCTTCCATTTACAACTTCTTATCTCAAATACTCATTACCAATTGATCTAACCCCCATGGGCGTAATGTCACATAATGTTTTTTTTTAACAGAAACGGTTAAGAGATTTTGTATTAAAAAAAGGATAAAAAGAGATTACTACACACAGAATATGGATTGCTCCCACAGGAGGGCAACATTCAAAACTCCTTGCTCATCTTTCTCATAGTTGTAGCTATTCCGAAAGAACCCTAATCTATGGAAACTATACCTTCTTACAAATTGACCAAGAAGTAATAAACAAAAACAAGACATTGTAAAAGCTAGTAAGAGAGATTAAAACTATGCACCCTTCCGCGAGTATCCAATCATACTTATAAGTTGCATTCATAATGAAACCAAGAACTACTTTTTGAGTGTTTTCTATTTGCAATCTGATAATTTCTCTCCTCCTCCAAATCTTCCTATCCTTCATCTCACTCTAGTGCCAAAACACATCCTGTTGATGCCCAAGTACCATTCTCAAGTGCCAACTCACTTCCTGTTGAAGCCCGATAGCCAAGAAGCCAAGATGCCAAGGATGCCCATTGCTGTTATCACTCTCTTTTGACACTTGTTGGGTATTAAAAACATTGATTTTTAAATTGTTGTCAACACATGGGAAACTCCATTCTCCACATGCGTTCATGTTCTCCTTCTCTTGCCCCTTTAACCTCAAGTTTGACCTCCAATTACATGTCCTACCACTGATTACATGTCCTACCTTCAATCTCAAGGAAGACACTTTTTTGATTACATGTCCAACCACCGATTTATCTTGACACAGGATGTCAATTTTACCTCCAACCAGGTAGCAAGCCAATCATTCAGTATTGCAATTATCCTTCGTGTTTGCAGATGAGGTGGTAGTGGGTTTTGTAATGGAGATCTGATTTCTTCCTCTGTGCATGTGTAGCAGTGGAGACCAGTTTACAAGAGAAATGGTGTTGCTATTGAAACACTTGGCGATTACCTGTAGCTGTGAAACCATGGTGACAAGATTACAGGAGCATATTACCTTTGCCGACATTAGAGTTTCTGTCTGAGAATACCTGCCATTTACTGTGTAATGCATACTTGCGAAATATGATTGAGACTGAATCTTTTTGGTGATAAGATCCAGTTCAGGGGATCCAACTTATTCCTTTCATTTATTCATTACAGACAAACTCTCCATAATCTTTTAAAACTCCTATGTTATCCATTAAGTCAACCTGCTTATTATTTTTTCTCAAAACATGAAATAACTTTAGAGATTTGAACTCCCTTCCTAGATAATTAAGGATTTGGTGCATTTTGATTGTCGGAATCTTGAAATTCTTATACAACATTCTTGCTTCCCTTATGACCATGAGCGAGTCACCATAGACTGCTAACTCCTCCATTCCGCAACTGTTTACAATAACTAATCCCTTGATTAAGGCAAGCCACCTAGCCCCATTATTGGATTTCTTGCCCAAGCCCCAGGCATAGTCCTTCTGCTTGTTCCCTCCAGGGTAAAAAATGACTCCACCTGCCCTAGTCATCCTCGGATTGCCTTTAGAGGCCCCATCAAAGAAATTGGAGTTACAACCTAGATTTAGTCTCCAATTAGAAAAATTTTCGTCGCTCATCCTTAGCCACCATTTTAAACAGTTGGGCCTTTTGACTGTCGTGTGCCAATTCTTGGTAACAGGTTGTATAAAGTCATTTGCCCACGCTCTTTCCTTAGAATTCAGAGGCTCCTTATTGATATGTTTCACCCCCCTCATAACTAAGGCTTCCACCCACAACGGTTTTGCTTAATGTTATCAACAATAAAAAATAACTAAAAAAATTCATGTCGGCTCATTAAAAAAATAAAAAATATAAAACTAACATAGATATATCATAAACCTATATCTATAAGTACCGAGAGGATCAAATTATTAAGGAATAAATTTTTTCTTAATGTATAATTTTTTTATACCTCAATAAAATTGGATCCCTCTCGATACTTAATAAATCTGATTTTAAAATAAATCTATACTAATAATATATAAGTTAAATATTTTTTTAATAAATAACAAATTCATGATAACATTTAATTATTGCATATGACTTCAAATAAGTGTAGTGGCTTCAAATGTTTTTTTTTAAATCACATAGGGACAAGGGTCAAACATCACTACACCAAGAATTTTAAAGTGGAACAATAAGCATACTATGTTTTTTGAAAATGAATTTGATTAGAAAACCGTTGAAATAGGTGATGGGGGCATTAAATAGTATTAATAGAATGTAATAATGACAAAGGTAGGTCCAAGTTATATATGTCAATAAAACTTTTATTTTTTATTTATGTCAATAAATTTGCTCATGGTAAACTATAAGCTTTGAAATTCTTTATTAAATAAAGAACCCTCTAGTCAACATGGGTCAATTAAGTTACAAGGAGGTGTAAGTAATTAGGGGCTAGTGTATATGCATTAGGGGCAATGCATATGTAAGGAGGAAGAAGAAGATTGGTAGCGTATCATGTTCTTTAACCACTAAATTAGATCACAAACAATATATAACCTTTAAACTTATGAAATAATTAAAATATATTTACACAAAACAACAAGAGAATGAAGATAATAATGGAGAGAAGACCTTTAAGGTAGGGTAACACTATTACTTATTATTTATGGAAAGAATCACTCCACAAATTATGCTTGCTAGAAAATAATTCATCAATACTTCACAAGATATATCATTCCATATAGTTTATATCTGTTAAAGAAATGTAACTGCGGAAGATATTCTATTTTGTATTATTATTGTTATTACCCCTTCCGTAGATGTTGTTCATCCAATTAGGGATTTCATTGATGTATTTGGTCATGTAAAGCCTTGAGGTAAAACGTTTGTTGTAAGTTGGGTCAGTATTACCCACAAAAGTATTATTAAAATTTATTTTTGAGTCTTCCAAGGCAAGTCGACCTTGGAAGAAAAGAGAATTAGGCCTAGTTGGGTTATTAGGCCTATCAACTGATCAATATAAATAGGAGAGGTTCCTCCCTCATTTGGATAAGAATAACACTCAAGCAGTTGCGCTAGAGAGAGAAGAAACATTCCATTTGGAGGAGAGGAAGTGGTCTAGTCTTATTCATTAGGTCTTACACTGTACTTGGTTGAAATCTATATAGAGGAAGTTTTGCTGGGTTTTCTTCCCCATGAGGGTTTCCTAGGATAAATATTTGTGTTCTCTTTTGTTATGCTGTGCTTGTTATTCTTTCATAGATCCTTTTGTTTTGGTATAACAACTTTTAAAATATTAACATGGTATCAGATCCAACTTGAAAGAAGACATTGTGCAACAACTCATCCTACAATACGACAATCTAGGGTTTACTATTTTGGATACCTACCTCTACAAATAAGCTGGAAAATAAGGTCCATTCAACTTTCCCTAGGAGGGTGCATATTTATATCGAAGTAGTTTTTCATTCGAAGGATTTTCACTTTTTGACCTACCACTACCGGGATAAACTAGGGCATCATATTTTTCAAGGTTCCATCCTCATATTTTAGAAAATCAAGATACAGTCTAGCTCGCCTTGGGGAGGTGTATATTTTCCTCTTATCAGCTCTACAAGTGATCCTAGTTGGAAAATTAGGGTTTTCTAGTCAAACCCTAAGTCACCCTGAAGCAGATTCGAAAAGCAGTCATCATACTGGTAAGTTCTATCCCCTATATTTCCATTTGAAGTTCTCATTCATTAAATATGACAAACAACACCAATCTTGATGAAAAGATTGAGGGGGCAGAGAACTTCAGAACATGGAAGTACATAATCATGCTCATCCTTTAAGAACATGACCTAGATGGCTTTACCAAAGAAGAGGTCAAGGAACCAGAGGGAGAAGAGGAAAAGGCCAAACACAAAAAGGATATGATCAGAGTAAAAAGGATCATAGCTAATTCCATCAAGGATTAGTTTATCCCCCATGTATCTTCAAAGAATACTCCAAAATAAATGTTTGATGCATTAACTAGTATGTTTGAAGGTAATAACATCAACAGAATAATGACCTTGCGAAACCAACTCAAGGGTGTGAAGATACAGAAGATAGAGACCATACAATCATATTTCTCAAGAGTATCTCAGATCAAAGAACAATTAGAAGCCATTGGTGATATGGTGGAAGAAGAACAAGTGGTGATGACCACCCTGAATGGTCTCCCTAGAGAATGGGATTCCTTCATTAGAGGAATATGTGCTAGAAGAAAATATTGAGGGGGCAGAGAACTTCAGAGCATGGAAGTACATGATCATGCTCATCCTTGAAGAACATGACCTAGATGGCTTTACTAAAGAATAGGTCAAGGAACCAGAGAGAGAAGAGGCAAAGACCAAACACAAAAAGGATGCGATCAAAGTAAAAAGGATCATAGCTAATTCAATCAAGGATCAGTTGATCCCCCATGCATCTTCAAAGAATATCCCAAAAGAATTTTTTGATGCACTAACTAGTATGTTTGAAGGTAATAACATCAATAGAAGAATGACCTTGAGAAACCAACTTAGGGGTGTGAAGATATAGAAGACAGAGACCATACAATCATATTTCTCAAGAGTATCTCTTATCAAAGAACAATTAGAAGCCATTGGTGATATGGTGGAAGAAGAAGAAGTGGCGATGACTACCCTGAATGGTCTCCCTAGAGAATGGGATTCCTTCATCAGAGGAATATGTGCTAGAAGAAAAGATTGAGGGGGCAGAGAACTTCAGAGCATGGAAGTACATAATCATGCTCATCCTCGAAGAACATGACCTAGATGGATTTACCAAAGAAGAAGTCAAGGAACCAGAGGGAGAAGAGGAAAAGGCCAAACACAAAAAGGATACGATCAAAGTAAAAAGGATCATAGATAATTCCATAAAGGATTAGTTGATCCTCCATGTATATTCAAAGAATACTCCAAAAGAAATGTTTGATGCATTAACTAGTATGTTTGAAAGTAATAACATCAATAGAAGAATGAGCTTGCGAAACCAACTCAATGGTGTGAAGATACATAAGACAAAGACCATGCAATCATATTTCTCAAGAGTATCTCAGAACAAAGAACAATTAGAAGCCATTAGCGATATGGTGGAAGAAGAAGAAGTGGCGATGAACACCCTGAATGGTCTCCCTAGAGAATGGGATTCCTTCATTAGAGGAATATGTGCTAGAAGAAAATATTGAGGGGGAAGAGAACTTCAGAGCATTGAAGTACATAATGATGCCCATCCTTGAAGAACGTGACCTAGATGGCTTTACCAAAGAAGAGGTCAGGGAACTAGAGGGATAAGAGGCAAAGGCCAAACACAAAAACGATATGATCAAAGTAAAAAGGATCATAGCTAATTCCATCAAGGATCAGTTGATCCCCCATGTATCTCCAAAGAATACTCCAAAAGAAATGTTTGATGCACTAACTAGTATGTTTGAAGGTAATAACATCAACAGAAGAATGACCTCAAGAAACCAACTCAAGGGTGTGAAGATACAGAATACAGAGACCATACAATCATATTTCTCAAGAGTATCTCAGATAAAAGAACAATTAGAATCCATTGGTGATATGGTGGAAGAATAAGAAGTGGTGATGACCACCCTGAATGGTCTCCCTATAGAATGGGACTCCTTTATTAGAGGAATATGCACTAGAAGAAAATATTGAGGGGGCAGAGAACTTCATAGCATGGAAGTACATAATCATGCTCATCCTTGAAGAACATGACCTAGATGGCTTTACCAAAGAAGAGGTCAAGGAACCAGAGGGAGAAGAGGAAAAGGCCAAACACAAAAAGGATATGATCAAAGTAAAAAGGATCATAGCTAATTCCATCAAGGATCAAGTGACCCCCCATGTAACTTCAAAGAATACTCCAAAAGAAATGTTTGATGCACTAACTAGTATCTTTGAAGGTAATAACATCAACAGAAGAATGACCTTGAGAAACCAACTCAAGGGTGTGAAGATGCAGAAGACAGAGACCATACAATCATATTTCTCAAGAGTATCTCAGATCAAAGAACAATTACAAGCCATTGGTGATATGGTGGAAGAAGAAGAAGTGGTGATGACCACCCTGAATGGTCTCCCTAGAGAATGAGATTCCTTCATTAGAGGAATATGTTCTAGAAGAAAGTTAACCAAGTTCAAAAAGATATGGGAAGAATGTGTACAAGAAGAAGGAAGGATAGTAAACATAGAAGATAATATAAATGATAATGAAGATCAAGTTCTAGCTACACAAAAAAATAATGGGAGAAACAAAAGGAAGAGTCAAGGTTCATCTCCTAGAAGATCACCATACTTCAAGAAGAATAAGAAACCTAGAAGGGATTATTCATCCTTTGAATGTTACTCATGTCATAATATGGGACACATTGCTAGACATTGTCTTCTTAAGAAATACCAACTCAAGAAGAAGAACCGAAAGTAGCATGTGTTATAGCGGATTTCACCACTCTAGGTGAATCACACTTTGTATGGCCTTCCCCTGTCCCGCTGCAGACTCTTTAGACCCCATGGACCATATTTTATCATTTTATGTTACCTTGATCATCCCTAAAAACTATATAAAAGATGATATACGCGGATTTTTCCTCGAAAACCACGTACATACGCGGGTTTGACTCCTATAACCGCGTACATCGGCATGTGTGCATAAGTCCAAATCCTTTTGGAGTTTTCCTTGACTTGGATCCGACTCATTCGACTCCTGGCCTTCCATATGCCTTGAGATCGCTCGGATTCGACCCTTCATTATCCCTTGTGAAGCTATATAAGTAACCCCTTGGTACATTGAAGGCATATAGAGAGATTGAAGCAACGAAACTATAGTCCATTGTTTCCAGAACTATACTTGAGTCTGCATCCCTTTGTCCGTTTCGAGCACTTTTGTGTTCTTCCCAAGCTTGCCTTTGCTAGTGAGCTTGCTATCGAGAGATGGAGGATTGAGGTGGTGGAGGCCCAAGTGGGGGATTCAGTTTCTCCGATTCGTAGACGTGTTGTCAGAGGTTGTATCTATCTTGTAATCTCTGATTTATATTAATAAGAACTATATTTCCTTGTCCAATGATGTGTATTTGATTGAATATTGTGTCCATTGGAATATGTCAAATGCTTTTACATTATTGATTATATATGCTAGAATAGATCTAACACCATGATATATAGTATGCTTGTATTGTTCACTTGTTGTTGAGGAAGTATTATATCAATTCAAGCTGAAGATTGGAAAGCTCAACGGGGATCTACTTCAACCGTCCGAAATAAGTTATGAGGTCTGATCCTTTAGTGTTAGACATTTTATTTCTATTGCACATTGGGAAAGATTGATTTCTGGAGTCAAGTCTGCCTGTTGTGGTACCCCAAGCCATAGGAATTTCTCTCCGTAACAGAATGCCCATGCAACTAAAGAAAATGAATTAGACACAGAAAGGACCACAGAAAATGAAGACTTTAGTGAAGAGTATGTCCTAATTTCATCTCTCACAGTTTTAGTCACTCATGGATGTGACACTTGGCTCATATACATTGGTGCTTCCAAACATATGACAAGAAATAAATATTCACTCTCTTGTCTTACCCAAAAAGACTATTCACATAAGGTACAACTTGGAGAATATTACCAGTTTCCCATCAAAGGAATGGGAGAATCCTCTTACAAATTAAGAACTGGAAAGTTCATGAAGATGAAAGAAGTATTGTATGTTCCAGGTTTGAAGAAGAATATTCTTTCCATCTCAGCTCTAGATTAGAAAGTGTTTAGAGTTGCCTTTGTAGATGGTGAAGTTCTTATGTGGCCGAAAGGGAAAACAATAGATGATGCTACTGTAATTGGTGCCGAAGAAGGAGTACTCTACAAATTTAAAGGACACACAGATTCAACCCTTACTTCCATCACCATTAGTCCATGTGAATTATGGCATAGAAGAATAGCTCATGTAAACTACAAAGCATTACCAATTGTGAGAAAGGTTATCACAGGTCTACCAGAGATCCAAATAAATCATGAAGGAGTATGTAAAGGATGTGATCAAGGAAAGAACACCAAGAATCCATTCCCAATCAGTAACAATAGAGAAAAAGGGATCTTGGAAATTGTACACTCATATGTGTGTGGACCGATGCTAGCCACTTCCTTAAGCGGGTATGCATAGTATGTCTCCTGTATTGATGATTTATCTTGTAATATTTGGATATATTTCTTGAAAGGAAAAGAAAGAGTATTTAGAAAATTCAAGGAATTTAAGGCTCTTGTGGAAAATCTATCTGAAAAGAAGATCAAGACTTTAAGATCAGATAATGGAGGAGAATTCACTTCAAATGAATTCAAGGACTTTTGTAAGGAAGTTGGGATTAAGAGGGAGCTTACCAAACCCTATAATCCACAACAAAATGGAGTAGCAGAAAGAAATAATAGATCCATCATGGAAGCAATCAGAGAAATGATCCATGATCAAGATATACCTATGCACTTATGAGTCGAAGTAATAAGAACTGCAGTCTATGTCCATAATAAAATATCTCACGGTGCTCTTGGAAACAAAACCCCAAAATAAATGTTCACTGGTGAAAATCCTGAAGTAAGCCACCTAAATATATTCGGTTGTCCCGTATACCTACATGTTCCAAAAGAGAAGAGATCAAAATTGGACTTTTCAGGAAAGAAGGGAATGCTTGTTGGGTACAATGAACAATCAAAAGCTTATAGAATCTATATTCTAGGATTCCGTGTGATCGAGATCAATAAAGATGTTACATTTGATGAAGATGCAACCTTCACCAAGTCTAGAAATATCTTTGCAGATGAAGATCATGAAGAAGAGGAGGAGGCTCCTATAACCATAAAAGGTACCAGACCACAAATTAGAGACACTGAAGAAGATCCTATACAAGAAACCTAGAAGAACCCCAAGGACTCATGGAAATAACCCAAGAGATGATCTCAACAAAAATAAGACCAGCTTGGGCTCGTAATGTAATCAAAGAAGTATATAGATATGGTGCACCAAAAGGAATAAAAAGGAAAACTTGAATCTATTCAAACTATGTGGCATTAATGAGCACTATTGTTGATGAAGAACCCACATGTTATGAAGAATATTTGAAGAAGAAGGAATGGATGCAGGCCATGATTGAAGAATACCAGTCAATAATAAAGAATGTTGTTTGGGATGTGGTGCCAAGACCAAAGGAAAAGTTAGTAGTTTTTTCAAAATGGATTTTCAAGACAAAGCATTCAACATATGGCAGTATTGAAAAGTTTAAAGTAAGATTTGTCACACGAGGATTTTCACAAAAGGAAGGAATTGATTTTAAAGAAAATTTTGCACCAGTAGCAAGATATACTTCTATCAGAACTGTCCTTGCCTTGGAAGCCAAGATGAAATGGAAGCTACACCAAATGGATGTAAAAACAAATTTTCCTAAATGGAGTCATAGAAGAAGAAGTATATATTGAACAAACACCAGGATTTGAAACCCAAAACAAGGAGACACATGTATGCAAATTAAAGAAATCTCTATAGGGGTTAAAACAAGCACCTAGAGCATGGTATGGAAGAATTCATGAATTCCCAATGAATTTGGGATTTACCAAAAGTAAATATGATTCAAAACTTTACTATAAGGTTGATAATGATGGGATCATGATATAACTATTGTATATAGATGAACTATTTTTGATATGAAAGGAGAATATTATCAGTGAATGTAAGAAGAAACTTGTAGCAAAGTTTGAGATGAAAGACCTTGACACAATGCACTATTTCCTAGGTCTTAAAGTATGGCAGTTTCCTGAAGAGATTTTCCTAAACCAAGGAAAATACACAGTAGATATTTTGAATATATTTGGGATGTTATATTGCAAGGAAATTAACACTTCGATGGTGACAAAACTAAAGCTACTGAATGATGATTGTTCAGAAAGAGTAGATGTCACATTATACATACAGATTATTCGCTCATTGATGTATTTGACAAATACAAGACCAAATATATGTTTTGATGTGAACACCTGGATTCAATATATGGTGGAGCCCCGACATGTTCATCTAGTTGCAACAAAACATGTGATGAAGTACCTAAAAGTTACATTGTATTATGGCCTCAGATATACAACTGAAAATGAGTTCAGATTGTGTGGCTATACTAATTCAGATTGGGAAGGAAGTGTTGAAGATAAAAATAGCACTTCAAGATGTTTTTTCAGTTTGGGATCAGGTGTGATCTCATGGCTTAACAGAAATTAAACAAGTGTTTCCATCAATATAGCCGAGGCTGAGTACATTGCAGAATGTTCGGCATGTAGATAAGTAGTATGGATTCACAAACTATTGGCAAGATTGTTTGATACTAAGATGGATGCAACTAAGATTTATTGTGAAAATCGAAGTTGCATCAAGTTAAAAGAGAACTTGATGTTTCATGATAAGTCAAAGCATATAGAGATAAAGTATCATTACATCTGGGATATGGTGCAGAGAGGAGCCATGAAGCTCCAGTATGTTCCCATAGAGGAACAAGTTGTCGATGTGCTGACTAAGCCTCTATCTTGTGTAAAGGTTGGTGTAGTCTAAAAGGACCTCCCTGGAAGGAGGGAGTGATGATGAAATGACAGTGATGTGCTAGTACATAAAAGGCCAGTCGAGTTTATCAGTATGCCTACAGATGTTGATTAGGCCCAACATTCACTTGTAGACAATAGTATCCTCCTTGAGGATGGTCTTGCAGACAAGAACACTCTCTTATTGAGGGTGGCACTATCCCTTAACAACCGAGGATGGTCCTGCAGATGATGGCACTCTCTTCTGGAGAGTGATCCTGCATTCACTTGTACGATGGTATTGCAGATAAGAGCACTCTCTTATTAAGAGTGGTCGTAGCTCTTATCAATTGAGGATGGTCCCGCAGACGATAGTACTCTCTTCAAGAGAGTGATCCTACATTCACTTGTAGGATGGTATTATGGAAAATAAAACTCTCTTGTTGAGAGTGGTCCTAGCTCTTACCAGTTGAGGATGGTCCCGTAGACGATAGTACTCTCTTCTGGAGAGTGATCCTGTATTCAATTGTAGGATAGTCTTTTAGACAATAAAACTCTCTTGTTGAAAGTGGTCCTAGCTGTTACAGGCTAAGGATGGTCATGTAGATGATAGTACTCTCTTCTAGAGAGTGACGCTACATTCACTTATAGGATGGTCCTACAGGAAAGAACACTCTCTTGTTGAGAGTGGTCCTAGCACTTACCGACTTAGGATGGTCTTGCGGACGATAGTACTCTCATATTTTGAGTGGTCCTATATTCAGTTGCGGAGGAGACATGCATTCAGTTGTAGATGACAGTATCTTCTTTGAGGATGGTCTTGCAGACAAGAACACTCTCTTGTTGAGAGTGGTCCTAGCACTTACTAGCTGAGGATGGTCCTGCAGATGATAATACTCTCTTATGGAGAGTGGTACTACATTCACATGCAAACAAGTTTGTGCATTCAGTGCCAGATATGATGATCGAGATATTACCAGAGATGATGTTGATGCTCAAAATGATGCCAGAGATGATGCTTGAGATGACGCTAGAGATGATGCTCGATATGATGCCAAAGATGATGATGCTCGAGATGATGCCAGAGATGATGCTTGAGATGATACCAGATATGATGCTCGAGATGATGATGATGCTCAAGGTGATGCCAAAGATGATGCTTGAGATGATACTAACGATGATGCTGATGCTCGAAATGATGCCATAGATGATGCTTGAGATGATACTACTGATGATGATGCTTGAGATGATGCCAGAGATGATGCTCGAGATGATGCCAGATACGATGATGCTCGAGATGATACCAGATGATAGAGATGTCAGTGATGATGATTTTCCACAGATGATGGTGATGTTAATGTAATTGTGAAAACTTCCTATGACATATAGATTCACCAGTCAATTGTACAGGTGTATTGTTGTTTTATAGAATGCCTTCCTTGTTAAGAGGGAGTGTTAAAGAAATGTAAATGCCAAAGATATTATATTTTGTATTATTATTGTTATTACCCATTCCAGAGATGTTGTTCCTTCGATTAGGGATGTCATTGATGTATTTGGTCATGTAAATCCTTGAGGTAAAACCTCCATTGTAAGTCAGGTCAGTAATACCCACAAAAGTATTATTAAAATGTATTTCTGAGTCTTCCAAGTCAATTCGGCCCTGGAAGCAAGGAGAAGTCGACCAAGTTGGGTTATTAGGCCTCTCATCTGATCAATATAAATAGGAGAGGCACGTCGCTCATTTGGACAAGCAGAACACTCAAGCAGTTGCACTAGAGAGAGAAGAAACAATCCATCTAGAGGAGAGGAAGCAATCTAGTCTTATTCTTTGGGTATTACATTGTACTCGGTTGAAGTCTAGATAGAGGTAGTTTTGGTATAACAAATTTTAAAATCTTAACAATATCCAACCTTATAGATACTTTCTAGAGAACAAAATTTTGAGTAGGTGGAACCTTCTAGATATCTTCTGGAGAAGGAACATTATAGTAGGAAGAACCTTCTTGTAAGTCTTATTACAATTGTTGTTTTTCAAATTAAATGACCTTATTTAATAAAGATGGCATTAATAAATAGTGTTATCCCCTTGGTTACCTCTGTAGGTACCCCATATTATCCTCAATAGGTACATTACATTTCATCCCCATTTTCATGTTTCATACTTGAAACATGGGAGTAAGACATATAATATGATCTACTCAACAATGTAGCCAACTAATACCAAGCATGGGAATCCATCCATCCTAGTGAAAAATTAACATGGGGTCTAACTACTGCCTTTCCACCTCAAGGGTTGATTCTAGTTTTTCCTTTGGTTATGTATTGCCGTTGTGCTACTTTGATCTCTCCATGCATTGCTTTTAGTTATTCATGTGCTTCCATATTTGTGGCCTTTTTGGTTCCATGGTTGTCCATAGTAATTTTATCAATTCTCATGACATTTCTGTAATGATTGTTGTTTCATCAAGTGGTGTGGGGATGATATACAACAATATTAGACACTACATCATGTGGTTCCTTTAAGCCATGTATCCCCTTGATTTCTTCTTTCCAATTAGGTCATTCCTGGGGATTTTCTTCATGTGCTTCTATAGCCACTTCTTGTTATTCAAGTTTATACTCTTCATCTGTTGTTCCTATAGGTACTTTAATTATTTTACTTGTAAGGGCTTCTTCATGCACCCCCTCGAACCCTTTAATAAGAGAAATATGATGCAATTTTATTTTATTTTTATTATACCAAAACTTCAAAAACTTATTTTGCATGTTAATATTAATTGTACCCATTGAGTCCATCCAATAATATCCCAAAACAATATCCGCATTATCCATACCTATAGCATGAAAAGACGAATGTAACACATATTTGTCCATACTAATCTTCAAATATTTAAAAATTTGAACATTTTCACTATCAATCTTTGTGCTTTGTTGGGACTTGCAACCTTTTAGCCACATTAACATTTATGAAATTATGTTTGCTATTAGAATTTATAGAAACAATGATATTATTTTATTGAATACATTCATGAACATGTAATAGAAATTTGTCACATGAAAATAAAACCCTTGTGTATTTCATTATACTTCTTCACAACATTAGACCACCTATGTAAAAATACATTTTCATAGTCTTCACATAAAAGATTTAATAACTCCTTGAAACAAAGTGTTTGGCCCCATGTCATTGCTTCTTCCATTACATTCACATATAGGTAGCTTTTCAAAAGGGAGACATTTTTGTCGTAATATGCAATATTTTATTGTATACCGAGACCATCATATTTTCTTGCAAAATACATTTTTTTGGAATAAAACCCACAACCAAAACTATAACTTCCTGTTTAATGTGGTTAGGGATGCCAAATTTAAAATGATAATAAGTTTATCAATTTTGCTCAAAATTATTATTATGACCACGATTATCAAATTCCATGGCCATTATTCATTTGCACGAGGTGGTTTGACAGAAAGTTGGGCCCTATATCAAAATATATATGATATGCAATTCATGTAGTCGTCACCGGAAAAATCCCAAAACAACTAATTTTAAATTAGCAATAACCTCTCTCACATAGTCCACTTTGGATGATTTTTTTTGACATTAGGTGTTTTTTAGAGAGGAACTCAAATATGCAATTGATTTCTTCAAATTTTGCACAAAAAATTGAAAATTAATCTAAATACTATCGACATTTTTGTTCCTCCAAAAATTTGCAAAATGAAAAAAATTCCCCACTTTTGTGCACAAGAAAGGGCTTTGATACCAAATGTCATGTTCCTTAACCATAAACTAAATCACAAATAAGATATAGCCCTTAAAATTATGAAATAAGTAAAATATACTCACACAACATATAACAAGGGAATGAAGACAATAATGTAGAGAAGACCCTTAAGGTAGGGTGACAATATTAATGATTCCTTATGGAAGGAATCGCTCCACAAACTATGCTTGCTACAAAATAATTCATTAATACTTCATAATACATTTTATTCCATTGATTCTATTTATTCATATAGTTTTTACCCAACCTTCTAGATACTTTCTAGAGAATCAACTTTTTAATAGGTATAATATTTTAGATACCGTTGCAAACATAATCCTTAGAGTTACGATTTTTTTGCACCATTCACGTGCAAGGAAGATCATAAGTCTAGGAGAAGACCAAAGGTCTCTTGGGAGTCCAAGAATCACCTTGGAAGTCGAATCCAAGGGATAACTCAATGTATATATATTGAAACATTTGAGTTAATGAAACATGTGCTTTAATGCTTATCTCTATTTTCTTTGTGTGATTTATGCCTATCTACCCCAATGAGGTTCCTTCTAATGGTATCAGAGCCATTGAAAATTATGTTGCTTGTGACCTGCTCTACTATGACAGACTTGCAGTCTTCTCCTTCGATTACCTACCTATCTGTTCATCAGTCTTCCATCCTTGTGTTTTGCTCAAATTGTAATGTCTCTCTTTGCATTGGCATTGACAGTCTACATCTATGCATTACCTCAATGAATTATAGAGCGTTATCCATTTAAATGTTGTTTAAATCCTAGATCTAGCATATTCTTTGTGCCTCTCTGCCACTGTCTTATGCTCCTCCTTAGAGTCCTTACCTTTGCTTCCACCCACCTGTAATATACCTGCCATCTCTGATCCCTCTCAATGGACAATATAGAAGACGTAAGGGCTCTTCTTCCATTATTGAATGGGTGTCCTTCCCGCCTTTTCAACTTCTTAAAAGCTAATTTGAGTTCTGCATCGACTTGTCTATTTTTTGTGTTGAGTAAGCATTGGAGCCTAGTTTTATTTATGTGTACCATGTGAACAATTTGGTCCTTGTTTATGTGCATAATCCTTCCAATATAGTGAGACATGATACATGTATGCGTTGGTGGAGTACATTGTTAAAGGTTGCAGAGAATATTTGAGACGAGCCTTATCTATTGAGCTCATCGAGATGTGTCATCTGCAGTTTATTTCTATGGCATGGAATGATCGGGTCCACAATGGATAACAAAACCCCCATCTAGGATTTTGACCAGGATTACAAAGACTACGTTCTACCAACTGAACGTTTCACTTCCGTGCACTATGTGAGGTATCTACTCTCTCCTTGTTTTTTGCATGGGTTAGTATCACCAGTGACCTTTACTTGGAAAATTAAGAGTCCGATTTCACAATCTCTTTGAGCTTCTCTTTACTAAGAGTTTCAAGAGCTTCTCAATGTCTTCTTTCATGAGAACATAGTCTTTGATAGAGCCATTTTTTGTGTCTACAATTGTTTATTCTCTTCCCCTCATTAGACTCAGTTTCAATTTTCTTTGGCTCATTTAACATTTGGATTGCACACTTATCAATTTGATTCGAGTTTGTCTCATGGTTCTTAAATTTTACCTTGGTGAACGATGGTCTTAATGCCGACTAAGTATCACATTTTTCTATGAATATATCTTGCTGTGTTATTGAGTATCATTGTTTGAGTTTGAAGATCAATATCACCTTATGGAGTAGAATGTAACACCCCATATTTTGACTAGGTATATTTATCAGTTAGACATACTGCACTTTATTTGCTTATTCCCTATTAGACTCAACTCGACTGAGCAAGCTTTATTTACGTCATGATGGACCCGAGTATATGTTGTTACCATGTTTATGTTGTCATTATGATTATGATGTTACTATGTTTATGCAGTTACTAGATTGTGATTGTTATGGGATTCCTTTCTTTTATGATGGCAATTTATGTTTAAATGTTTTCATTGATGAAATGTGAAATATATGATACGGTATGTGGATATCATATTATGATATGATCGATTGAATTATTATATGTCATGTGTACCTGTGATGAATTAATTGTTACATGAAATGGTGATGGTGATGATGTGGATCAATTGATGATTGAGTGTAAATTCTTGTTATAAATGTGTATTTTGTGAAATAGTAACCGATAAGACATAAGGGCTATGTAATAGTTAGGTTATTGATAAGATATGTGGAATAAGAACTTGTTTATGTATCAAACATTAGAAACCAAAATTGATGATACGATGACACAAGCCGATAAACTTGATATCGACAGAGTATGATTCGATAGGTTATAGACTCAGTATGTTGATAGATATGGATGCATTTCCCACCCTATGTTACTATAATACCAAAGGTCATGGGAGGGTCATATTGAGACACGCTCCCCATTTTGTTGTGATGATGATGGTCGGATGCCCGATATGAGAGGCTAGGTCCACTATTAATCCGAAACTACCACTCTCATGTTTATATGTGGTCAGATAAGTAAAATCGACATCCACATCATTACTAGCAGAGGAAGGATAGAGATGATGTATATTCTTGAATAAGGGGATATTAGGGAAACTATCCTTAGAGAGGCCCATAGAGAACATTACTGTACACATCCAAAGGTGAAGAATATGTATGTAGACATGAAGGAGCTCTTCTTTTGGTTAGATATGAAGAGCGATGTAGTGAATTTTGTTTCTAAGTGCCTTGAATGCCAACAAGTTAAAGTTGACAATCGCCACCCAACTGGTCTCTTACAACCACATGATATGCCTATGTCTAATTGGGAGGTCATTTCCATGGACTTCATGGTAGGGTTTCCTCTCATGTCTCTAAGACATAATGCCATCTTGGTAGTAATTATTGAGTTAAACAAAAGTGCACATTTCATTCTGGTCAAAGACACTGATGATGTGATCGATGTGGCAAGGGTATTCATAAATGAAATAGTACATCTTCATGAAATTCCTAAGAATATAATCTCTGATAGAGACCCTAAGTTTAATTCTAGATTTTGGAAAAGCATGCACTCAACATTACGGACACAATTGAGCTTAAGCTCAACTTATCACCCTGTGACTGATGGGCATACCGAGAGGGTAAATTAGGTGATGGAGGACATGCTTAGAATGTATGTTATGGATCAACAAACCCATTGGGAGAAATATCTTCCCCTGGTGGAGTTCACATACAACAACAATCATCATATATCCATAGGTATGCCTCTATATCAAGAACTGTATAGGAGCCTGTGCATGACACCTCTTAGTTAAGACAAGTTGGAGGATTGAATTTTAATCAGGCTTGAACTAATTTAGGAAATGGAAGAGCAAGTGGTGCAGAGTAGGAAGTAGTTAAAGGAAGCACATGCTAGGAAAAATAGTGATGAGGATGCTCATAGATCTGATAGAAGTTATGAGGTAGGAGATCAAGTATTTGTTCGCATTAGGCCGAACAGAAGTACCATTCGCTTTGGAAAGAGGACTAAGTTGTCACCTCACTTCATAGGGATATTTGATATTCTTGAGAGAGTTTAACCAGTTGCTTATTATCTTGCGTTGCCATCCCACTTGCATAAAACTCATAATGTACTTCACGTTTTTGTATTATGACATTACATAGCTAATGACACTTACAAACTTCATTGGAAGGAATTTTAGGTCTCAGACAAGGGAACCTTCATGGTCGAACCGTTACGTATACTTGATCGTAGGGTTTGACAGCTCTGTAGTCGCCATGTGGACCAAGTTAAGTTCTAGTGGGACAAGTATAGCCCAGGTTCTGCTACCTAGGTGGACGCAGATACTATTCGTTGATACTTTCCCTCACTATTTTGACCATAACTTCGGGACGAAGTTTCCCGAAGGGTGGGTGTATGTAACACCCCATATTTTGACTAGGCATATTTATCAGTTAGACATACTGCATTTTATTTGCTTATTACATGTTGGACTCAACTCGACTGAGCAAACTTTATTTACGATATGATTGACTGGAGTATATGTTGTTACTATGTTTATATTGTCACTATGCCATTATGATGTTACTATGTTTATGCAGTTACTATATTGTGATTATCATGAGATTCCTTTTTTATGATGACAATTTATGTTTAAATGTTTCATTCATGAAATGTGAAAAATATATGATGCAGTACGTGGATACCATCTTATGATGTGATCGATTAAATTATTATATGTCATGTGTACCTGTGATGCATTAAATTGTTACGTGAAATGATGATGGTGATGATGCGTATCAATTGATGATTGAGTGTAAATGCTTGTTATAAATGTGTATTTTGTGAAATACTAACACATATGACACATGTGTTCTGTGATAGTTGGGTACTTGATAAGATATGTGGAATAAGAACTTGTTTATGTAGTAAACCTTAGCAACCAAAATTGATGATATGATGACACAAGACGACAACCTTGATAGCAACAGAATATGATTCGACAAGGTATAGACCCAGTATGTTGAGAGGGATGGATGCGTTTCCCACCTTATGTTACTATAATATCTGGGGTCGTGGGAGGGTCAGGTTGAGACATGCTCCCCATGTTGTTGTGATGACTATGGTTGTATTCCTACTAGGAGAGTTTAGGTATGTTATTAAGATCCCACTACCACTCTCAGATTTATATGTGGTCAAGTCAATAAAGCCGACATCCACAACATTACTAGCATAGGAAGGATAGGGAGGATGTAGACATAGGTTAGGATGGGAGAATATTATTAGCTAGTAATATTGATGGCTAGAAATTCCTTGATACCATGATAGTTGTAGTAGGTACCCTTCCTTGTATTTGATTGATTAAACTAATGTAAACATAAAAATAATGATATGAAATATTTTAAGGTTAACTCATAAAATAATCGAGGATGTTTTAGTAATGTTATATTGTATGTATACTTGTTTTGTTTACACGAAGGATTAGTAGTATTAGTCACCAGTTATGCGTATGCAAGATGATGTATGTTTATAGTACATATATGACCTGTAGATATGCTGACCATGCATGTACACTTTGCATATGCTCGCTAGTATCATTATTCAAATACTCTCATGTCAAATAATTGTTTAAGTTGTTGTGAATGAGTAAGTTGATTATACATTGATCCTAGATAGATAATGAACGTTAAGTTATTAAAATATGTGTTAAACAAATCATTAAGTATTCATTGATTATAATCGATCACAATAATAGGTAAATGAATAAATCTCGTCAATAAAGAATTGTAGCACAGGGATTGCCATTTATAACATAATCGTATTGTTTAATTGTCTTCCTTGATTGTTTAGACCTTCGAGGGTGTCTTATTTATAAATAAAAGGGTACTATGTTTGTATTATAATACTTATTTGTTAAACAAATGATTAAAAATGTGTTTATTAGTTCACCATTTATTATTATTATTATTAATGATAATAATGTCCTTTGTCATAACCATTGTTGAATAAACAAAAGAATAAATAAATTAATTAAGTAAATTATTGGTTTGACTCAATCATTCCATGATAAGTTAAAATGGGTATATTAGATTAATTAATTAAACCCATTAGATAAGGTAGGATTTCATTAAATTTCTAGTGTTATTTTCAGATCTTGAATTGAATAAAATAATAAAGATAACCACCACTACAAAACTTGAAGGGTCAAACTGATCACTAATGAATTATTATTTTATTCAAACAATTTAATGTTTGAATGGTGAGTGGGGCTAATAATTTAACCCACCATGTTGTGAAGATTCCAAATTGAACATTTCAAGAAAAATAGTAAATATTGTATAGTCAATAGTTTAAAACTCAATTACCATAATGACATTGAACTGCTCAAGACAATGGGTATAAAATATACAATATTTTATTGTGATTCGAAATTTTAAACAAGAAAAGAAATAAATGTTTTGGGGTTTCGTGGGATTTGATGGGGGGCGGTGGAGTAAGCTCGAAGGCTTAAGGAGGAGGAAAAGTGTAGGTAAGAACTTACGGGTTATAAGGGGTTGGTTCTTTTTGGATTGAGCTCTTAGGGAATTGAGATTTTGAAGTGAAGTCTTCCAAGGAGGGGGAAAACTCAAAGCTTAGAGGAGTGGGACAACTTCAAGGTGCAGGTTGGAAACTCATGGGAAATTGTGTTATTGAACTAAGGAAGAAGTTGCTATTGAGGTTATCGACTGCGGGATTGAGGGCTAGGAAATTTGTTGATTTCCTAGGGCCAACAAGATAATAACTAGTCATAGGATGGTTTATCTATTTTGGTTACTAAGGTTTGGTCAAGGAGGAGCTATGAGAACCTAATGAAACCTACAACAATTTTCAAAAAACACGTATTTTACTTAATTAAATATGTCAACTTTGGTAAAATTGAGAGAAAAATGCATATTTTGAATTCTTAATGTTGTTAGAAATATTGACTAAATGCAAATGTTTGAATATTTCAATGGAAACCCTTAGAGATGAATGATAAAGATATTATATAGAACAAATAAACATTTAAACATAAACTATTATCATAAAATAAAGAAATCTCATCATTATCACAATCTAGTAACAACATAAACATAGTAACATCATAATCATAGTGACATCATAAACATAAAAACAAAGTGTAGTTAATAAAGTTTGCTCACTAAAATAAAGTCCAATAGATAATAAAAACTAAAATAGAGGCCAATAGATAATAAAAAAATAAAGTAAAATATGTATGATACCTAGTCAAGTCAAAATATGAGGCTTTACCTACAACCGGCTTGGAATTTGAACTCATTTGACATGTAAGATTAAGTATTTGACATGTAATATAACTAGTCACAAGTCCATGTCTACTTGTAGGGAAAATGAGAACCGTCAAATTGACCTCTGGTTTTGTTCACGTATTTTTCAAATTTGAACCTATTTGACATGTAAAATTCATGGTCACACGTTAATGTCTACTTGTATGGGAAAATGAGAACCGTCAAATTGACCTCTGGTTTTGTCCATATAACCCGTCATAAATTCCAGTACTTTGGCACTTCCAAAATCTGAGAGGGTTTTGACACAATATGGTACCATAATATGTTGAATTTAATGCATTGAAGTGTGGTGGTTGAGTTTGGTAGCTATAAGTAGTACAAAATAGGTTGTGAGTTTAAGAATCAACTGTGAAAAGTGTCACTCATTTCAAAGAGCAGTCATCAAATCAACGAAAACAACGTTAACTACATGATCTGTACAAACCAAACCAAACCAATCCAGTATGCTCCATGAAATTTACAAAGTAGATACTCAAAATCATGGATATTAAAAACGAAGATGGTGTTTAGAATAATCATCTTATATAAAATTGCAAAGCAATTTGACATTAATAAAGTAAACTGAAAAACATAACAAATACAATACCATCATCTTATATAAAATTGCAAAGCAATTTGACATTAATGAAGTAAACTGAAAAACATAAAAAATACAATACCGTCATCAAATTTCTTTTTGACCGAGTAAATTTGAAATTCCAGCGTGCATACAAGGTTGCTTTATTTACCTAGCCCCTGAAAGCAGACGAAAAATCATAATGAACATGCTTTTGCTGCATATTATTTACTCAAGATCTATCTTTTGCTTTTGATCACGTGAAGAGACCACCGTGGAGCTGCATTCTGCATTGATTAAAAACCTGATCCGACTTTTGAAGCACTGATGTTGCTCGTGAATCGTGATTGACTATATTGCTTTACGGAGAAGTGTGTTCACATGGTATTGTTTGCGTGTGAATCACTGAGTAACTGACTGGTGTGCGTTGAAATTTGTTGAAGACTGCATCTCTGTATACATTGCCGCAAATTAATTCCAGTGAGGTGAATGCTTTGTTGAGAGATTTGACAGTAGTGGTGCTGCATATTCTTGTTATTGGAGTTATTGAAGACGACACCGATGAGCTGCTACATTGTGACCAATGTGAAGACCATCACCCCTCCATTGCGTGGAACGACCTACACGTTGTGATCAGTGTGAAGACACTCATGAAGTCTATTCTGTGACCACGTGAAGGACTCTCTCTCATTGTTTCGAGACTCCATCGTGTCTACTCCTCATATCTAGTTTGAACGCGGTGAAGACATGTACCTACGGGTATGGTATTGAACATGTGCATTGAATTGAATTGAGCGTGTGAAGATACAGGCTATCTGTGAGCATAGTTGTGACCTGAACTGTGTCTCTCCATTCTCTATGTGCAAGACTTGCATGCCTGCCTAACTTTAAAGGCATTTCTATACTTTGCATTGAAATAATATTGATAAGAGCCGAGTCGCGCAAGTTCCCATATATACATAGATAGTAGAGTGTTGCCACCCTATTGATGACAGCCGAGTCGCGCAAGTTCCAATAGTAGAGTGAGGCTTTGAGGAAAAAAGCCTTGAAAAAATGAGAAACTCACTGCGTTGTGAAGTGTGCAAAGTGAAATACCGCGTAGGAAGACCCCGCTTTTCAGGTGAATTTTGGATAGAAACCGGGTAAAATGATTCATGAAATCTGTTATTTTTCTAATTTTTTAATTTCTGCAATCAAATTAAGGTGTTTTAGATCAAATGACCCGTTTTGAAACGACCCAGATGATCAAAATCGTGATTTGAAACCTCTAAATAATGATTTCAGAACAAATTAGTCTGCCGGATTCCGGCGAGTCGGCGGCGTTTTGGTTAGCGCTTATACTGCTCCAAGTGTGCAAAGTGAAATACATGTCTCTGCATTGTTGGAGGACTATGTTATGAACCCTATCTCTGCCTATCGTCGAAGAGCAAGAATACGAGTTGTAGGTGCGGTAAGGATACAAGTAAGTGGCATATGTTTTATGAGTAACACCTGTTCTACATTCTTTGTAAGTGAAGATTAGTGCAAACTACCATTGAATGTCACACGCTACAAAACTTATGATTGGACACCTTTGACACTGTTACCACCGGGGAAGATTTCTGAAGCATTGGAGCGGACGAGCTCTCCTCCATCTTCTCCTTGCCGCTCTTTCAAGTTGAAGACCCTTGCTCATTGACTCCTCAGTGAACGATCTTGCTCTTCGATGAAAGCATTAGTGACCTATGACCTCCTTTGGCGAAGTACTGCTGTGTGGATATAAGCTATGTTTGGCGGTGGTGTTAGGTGAAGAGCCAAAGAGCTGCAACTATTTTTAAGAGATACAACCAATTTTTGAAGAACCACAACTCTCTTTGTTGTGACAAGTACCGATTTTGAGACGTTTTGAATTGAATTTTGGAAGATTTGTGCTTCTTGCCTTGGCATGGTTCTTTTCTTCACTTTTCACCAAAAGTGGGAGAGACTTATACAAGAAGTATGTATTAGTTTCGGTTGAAAGAATACATTGTAATTTGTTTCCCATACATTGTTAAAGTGTAGGTACTGTGAAGTAAATGCTAATTTTTTAATGCATGTTTTTGGTACTTTTATACGTGTTTTTTGTAAAGTATTAAAATTGAAGAAAACGTTGAATTACATATTGTATCTGGGTTCATTTTCGATCGAGAATGACACCCTTCACTTCTTGAATTTGAAGATGTCGAGTCTTATTTGTAAAGGGAGGAGTTGCAAGAAGTTCTCAGTTTGATTGAGTCATTTGCACTTGGTACTTCATGCACAAGGAAGCCTCACATAGTCCTCATAATGTTGAAAACTGAAGAAACATTAGAGTTTTTGAATGCTCTAGTACTCACAACTCAATCACAACTAGAAAATCTATACTCCAAATTGTCATCAATTAACTATAAAATTTGAAAGCCAAGGAGGAATATGTACAACACATGAATCAACATTTTGAACTAGTGTTTGTCTAGAACAACCCTCTCTTTGAAGATGATTCCTATAAGCTACCAACACATGATCAACACAATGAAATAATTCCAGAAGTTCATATTTCTAGATGTCAACATTGTGATCGACTTGGCCATATGAACGATTAGTGTTTCAATCTTCTTCCTTATCAACATTGCGGGAAGCGAAACCATTCTTAGATCGGTGTGTAAATATGAAGAAACTTGCAAGGGTGAAGCTTGTAGCAGAATATTATATCGATGCTTCTTATCTTGTACCTAGCAGGGGGGAACATGATGTTAGGTTTCATGTTTCGAAGCCTCCTTATGATGACAAGAAGCAATGGCATTCCTCAAGTAAACCAGATCAACGAGCCTAAGCAAAAGTGAGTTTCAAAGACCATATTCAAAGATGTAGCAATAAGATAGAAGGGAACCTTGCTCTAGATTACTCATGTGTTTTGTGTCTAGTTTTGACAGTGTGAGACTCTCCTCTCCTTACATTGTTCCCGGCATGGGGGAATGAAGACCTTCAGAAACAAGAGAACGAGAAAAAATGAGTCGGAACAAGAGATCCTATTAAGAGATATGTTCAATTAAGCTCTAGTTGGTTGGTGTTCATCCTAAAACCACTAGTTTCAAGAGAAACTTCCATTAACAAAAGACAATGCAAGCTTCTAGCTAGCTTGCTTTCCAAATGATTGTCAAGTTGGAAATGTTTAGCAAGTTATAGTTGTTCATTTCTTGTTTTCAACTCTCCACTTGGTTTGTGGTCAACCTAAGACCACCAATTCTGTAGAAGACTTTATCTTTATGTTGCTTCTACTAAAGAACCTTTGAGCCTTCGCGCCAAGTTCCAGAGAACCTCCGAGTGAGAGTTGTCACCAAGTTCTAGAGCTTGTGGTTAACCTTAAACCACACACATAGTAGAATATTTTAGTTTCTGCTAGCCCCTTTGGTTGGTGGTCAACCAAAACCAACACTTCAGAGAGCACTTGTAGTAGCAAAATACAATGCATGCTTCTAGCCAACTTGCTTGGAAATTTGGATTGTCAAGATGGAAATGTTTAGCAAGTGGTAGCTTTCCACTTCCAGTATTCAACTCTCTTTTTCTTGGAATCATATACACCCTTTGGATTAAGGGGGAAATTCGGGAACACAATCCTTAGTGTTATGATTTTTCTACACCATTCATGTGCAAGGAAGATCACAAGTCTAGGAGAAGACCAAAGGTCTCTTAGGAGTCCAAATGTCACCTTGGAAATCAAATCCAAGGGACAACTCAATTTATATATTGAACATTTGAGTTACTGAAAAATGTGCTTTGACGCTTATCTCTATTATCTTTGTGTGATTTCTGCCTATCTTTCCCACTAGGGCTCCTGACAAATGCCTTCTAGAGAAGGTACATTCTAGTAGCTGAAATCTTATAGTAAACCTTATTACAATTGTTTTTTTTCACACTATAATGACCTTATTAATAAATATGCCTTCAATACATAACATTATCCCCTTAGGTACCTCCCTAGGTACCCCATATTATCCTCCGTAGGTACATTACATATGCTACCATTCTGATTTGTTTCATGGAGTAGTACTTTACTACCCCGCATATGATAAAAGAGCTCTTTGTGATTGTGCAAGTAGTGAAGAAGTGGAAGCATTACCTATTGGAAAAAGAGACTATCATACACATTGATCATCAAACCTACCATACCTACATAGTTAAAGTAAGATGTACCAATTGAGGTATTAAAAGTGTTTAGGATTCTTGCAATAATTCCACCTACTAATCAAGTACAAGAAAGGAACTATAAAAAACAAGTTTGCAAACATGCTTTCATGTCCCCCACTGAATAAGATTGTAGTAGTTGGTTTGATAATGTAGCTTGATCCATTTACTCATGATCTTCTGAGTGAAGACTACGAGGGAGATGAATATTTTAAAGAGTATACAAGCTGCTGAAGGAGAGACAAGTCATGGCCATGACAAGAAATGAATATCAACTCCAGGATTGACTACTATAGAAGTAGGGAAATTTGTGAATACTACATGACAAAAGGATTAAGTTGATGAGAGAAGCTCACACTTCTAGAATCATTGCATTTTGGATTAATTAAAGCAATGGAAAATTTGTAGAGGTATGCATACAAACCAAAGATGCAGGTTCAAGTGGAAATATTTTTTAGAGGTTGTGTTGTTGTTTGTAGCATAAGGAACTCAAGCAATAGAAATCTTGGGTTGTATATACCACTATCAGTACCAGCAAACCTTGGGAGAGCATCTCCATGGAATTTGTTGGAGGTTTTCCTTTGTCTTATAGAGGCCATGACTACTTGTTTATTGTGGTAGACCACTTCAATAATTTGTGTGTTCCAATTCCATGTAAGAAGGCTATCTCTAGATGATAGGGAACTTAGTTATTCTTTAGTCATGTTTGTGTACGTTTTAGATTGTCGAGCTCCATCATATTTGATTGATACAAGACGTTCTGAGGGAGATTCTAGACAATGCTTTGGGAGTGAATGGATACCAACCTTAGGTATTTTATAGCATTCATCCCTATACTGATGGATAAATGGAATTTGTCAACCACAAGCGTTTATTTGATTTGTTGGTCAACATGTTTTGTTGTGTCCATTCTGATTTCTTTGATAGAATATGGGCTAACTTGATATTTGATTGTTTAAAAACAAATATTGAAAATATTTAGAAAAGCTACAAATGAATTGGTTTGGCTGTCACGTCCCCATGCCTCCGACCGACGAAGAGGATGCGACTACAAGCTTCAAACACCCGGGCTAAGAGCCCCATGAACATGTACATGCATAAAGTTTGTAGAAACAGAATGCTGAAAGAAAATGCATTGCAGTATAACATGCATAAACACAATTGTTTATCATACACAACTATAATTATTTATCTTGCACAGCGGAATCAACATGCATTCACACAAGCATTCATTTTAACATGTTCATCATTTTCATATCATTGACATAAAATATGGTTGCAGAAGTAAAAATGGGCAAGATTACTTATCTTATGAAAACTTTGCTCCGCAACCAGCTACGTCGCTGCAATGTTCCACCCAACCATAGGCCAGCGTGCTCCTTAATCTCTCAACAACGCTGCCACCCCCGAGCTGGGCATGATTCTCCAAGGAATAAGGGAACATCAGGCTTACATGTAGCCAAGGATACACCAAAAACACACAGCCAAGCCAACAAAGTTGGGTTTATCAGGCCATAAAGGAGTTGGGAAAGGCTCAATGCTAAGCTTGTGAGCTCATTACAGAGCCAAGAACACCTACACCAGAACTAGCCTGACCTCTAAGACACCCAAACACACCCAACACACCCAACACAAGGAATCAGTCCCTTCTTTGCTACACAGTCCCTCAGGACCTGCATTCCCTTCCAGTGTTATTCAGGGGTGATGGAGAAGAAGGCCAGCCCTCTAGCTCTGTCTATGTGGTTTCCAGCCACCAGGTTTATCAAGCAAAACTAAGCCCCCATCCCTACTCCTCTCACAGTACGAAGACCAACCATTGCACTCAGGCAATTAATTTAGCTGTCACAGCTTAAACAGGGAAAAACGACTCCCAAGCGATTATACAGTCCCACTGAACGTATCAGTGCACCAATTTACAACATGGGGCGGGGGGAAACAACAGTTCTAAAATGTAATCAGCATACATTACCAACATACACGGGGAAGACAGCAGTCCATTTTTCACAATCGAGGCCGCTGAGGAAAAACGTACGCAGACCACACTTGGGGATGAATTTACAGTATCCCGACCGGTGCGTGAACAATCACAATGCAGAACCCACAAATCAGCCTCTGAGCAAAGGACGGAGCCACACCATTCTCCAATTCGGAGAGGAAAAACTGCGTGGGTGAAACCAGGAAAATTCCTGTGCGTGAAAACAATGAGCAGACAATTGGAAGTGCATGAAGGTGAACAACTACAGGGAGGACGCAAAATTGCAGTGCGTGGGTGTTCAACAACTCGTGGAGCCAAGAAAACAAATTTCTGCATGAGGGATGAACAGCAAAATCGTGGGTTGAGTGTGCGTGTGGGTGAGGACTGACAGTCCTGCCACCCCACTTCCAAGACCATAACTGCCTTAACCACCACCAACCATTCTTAATGGAAGTGGTTGGGATAAAACAAAGATAGGTGACACATGGATTTTTTTTTTACCCCATTGGCCAAGGTTTGACAAATTCCCCCACATCCTTACCCTTGTGACAATCATGCCCTCTTCGATTTAGTTTCCGCGATCGTAGCTGGTCGGGTTCATTTAATTAATTGTAGATGCATATTTACATGATGCCAAACATAATATATGCCGCATGCCCCGATATACCGTCGGTGACAAATTCAAATCCAAAACATAACATAACCGATCAATCGTGGGGCCTTGGCCTTTAGCTCTGCACCATGATCATTTAATATATACATCATGTACATCTAATGCAACGAGGTCAAAATCGGGGCATTACATTCCCCTCCCCCTTCAATAGCACTGTCCTCAGTGCTTTACAAAATTTGAACAAAATGCTACATTGGTATCGCCTCAGTGTTCCGCAGAATTGAACAAAAATGGATGTGCCAATTGCATGGCATCCTCCAGCTCCCATGTAGCCTCTTCAGGTCTGAAGTGCTCCCATTGCACCTTTACCTGACCTATGGCTCGGTTCCGGAGCATTGTGACCTTCCTGTCGAGGATGCGCATTAGCTCGATTCAGAACTCTCCCTCAGGTTCCACGTGAATCACATCCCAATTTATCACATGGTTAGGATCATGTACATATCTCTTAAGCAAAGAAACATGAAAAACATTATGAGCTCTAGTGCTAGCAGGCAATGCAAGTCTATATGCAACTGGCCCTATCCTTTCAATCACTTCAAACGGCCCACAATATCTCGGTGACAACTTGGCACAACTTCCAAGCTTCAAGGAACTCTTCCTTGCCCTCACTCTGAGGTAAACATGATCCCCAACATTGAAATCCCTGTTCACCCTATGCTTATCGGCATAGCTTTTCTGTCTGTCCTGTGCTGCTTCTAGGTTCTACCTGATCTTTACAACCTCTTGCTCCATTTCCTTGAGCAATTCTGGTCCAAGCACAATTCGGTTCACTGGATTATCCCAAGTCACTGGTGTCCTACACCTTCTTCCATACAAAGCTTCATACGGACTCATCCCCAAGGATGCCTGATGTCCATTGTTATAAGCAAACTCTACCAAGTGCAAGTAATCTTCCCACTTGGTTGGTTTGTCCATTACGTACATGCAAAGCATGTCTTCAAGCACCTGATTAACTCTCTCTGTCTTCCCATCTGTCTGAGGATGGTATGCAGTGCTGAAGTTTAGCTTTGTACCCAAATCTGCAAACAACCCCTTCCAAAAGTTGGAAGTGAACTTGACATCTCTGTCAGATACTATTGCCTTCGGCAATCCATGCAATTTGAATATCTCCTTCATGAAGATCTTTGCAATGTCCCCAGTCTCATATGTAGACTTAACCGGTATACAATGTGCTGCCTTAGTCAACTTGTCTACCACAACCATGATGGAATCATGTTGTCTCCAAGTCATCGGCAATCCTGTAATAAAATCCATGGAAATAACTTCCCATTTCCATTCTGGAACTGGCAAAGGCTGCAACAAGCTTGCGGGATGCTGATGCTCAACCTTTACCTGTTGACATTTCATACACCTTGAAATGTATTCAGCCATATCCCTTTTCATACCTGGCCAAAAGTACTGCTTTCTAGTTGTAGCAATTGTCTTCTGATATCCTGGGTGACCAAAATACGGAGCTTGATTTCATCCATAACAACTCTCCTCAAATCTACTACATTTGGAATATAAATTCTACCTTTAAAAGTGAGAAGTCCATCTTCTTCCAATTTATATCCCTCATACCTCTTCTCAAGACTTTGCTGCTGCAGTTTGTCTTTTACCTGCTCATACAGCTCATCTCCAGCAACATGATTAGCAATCTGCTGCCTCAAATCTGATTGGCAAATACTAAGAGATGCCACATGCATTTCCTGCACCTTCTTGCTGAGTGCATCAACTACCTTATTTTCCTTTCCCTTTATGTGCTTGATTTCAAAATCAAACTCACATAAAAATTCCAGCCATCTTGCTTGCCTAGCATTCAATGGTAGGTTGATCAAATAAATACTTTAGTCCACAGTGATCTGTTCTGAGCTCAAATCTCATGCCCATCAAGTAATGTCTCCACATCTTAAGGGCATGTACTATGGCTGCAAGCTCTAGATCATGAGTGGCATAGTTCTTCTCATGCTCCTTCAGCTTTCTTGACTCATAACATATCATGTGGTTGTCTTGCATAAGGACTCCTCTAAGCCCTTGTCCGCATGCATCGGTACATACCACAAAATCTTTTTCTGGATCTGCAACTTTCAATACTGGTGCACTGGTGAGAAGATTCTTCAACCTCTGGAAACTTTCTTCACACCTCGATGCCCATTCGAACTTCATCCCCTTCTTTTGCAAGGAAGTGATGGCATGTGCAACTTTGGAGAATCCGTCAATGAATATCCTGTAGTATCCTGCAAGTCCCATGAAAGATCTTACATCTGTCACATTTCTTGGAGTAGGCCAATTCGTAATGGCTTCAATCTTTTCAGGGTCCACAGATATACCCTCCTCTGAGATAATGTGACCCAAATACTAAATTCTATCTCTATAGAAGTCACACTTGCTCAGTTTTGCATACAATTGGTGTGCCCTGAGCAATTTCAATGTCAATCTCAGATGCTCTTCATGCTCTTCCTCATTCTTAGAGTAAACAAGAATGTCATCCAGGAAAACAAGAACAAACTTGTCCAAATATTTGCTAAAGACACTATTCATAAGGCACATAAATGTAGTTGGTGCATTTGTGAGACCAAATGGCACCACTACAAACTCATAATGCCCATACCTTGTCCTGAAGGCTGTCTTATGAATGTCTTCATCCTTGATTCTCACCTGATGGTAACCAGACCTCAAGTCAATCTTGGAAAATACCTTTGCTCCTCTCATTTGATCAAAGAGGTCATCAATCCTAGGCAAAGGATATTTATTCTTCACAGTAACCTTGTTCAATTGCCTGTAATCAATACACAACCTGAGTGTACCGTCTTTCTTCTTTACAAACAGAACTGGTGCTCCCCAAGGAGACACACTCGGTCGGATATACTTCTTGTCCAACAACTCTTGCAGTTGCATCTTCAACTCTAGCATCTTCGGTGTACTCATCCTGTAGGGTGCCTTGGACACTGGTGCTGTTCCTAGAACAAGTTCAATTGTGAAATCAATGTCCCTTTTTGTAGGAAGCCCTGGAATCTCATCAGGAAACACATCCCTGAATTCCTGTAACACCGGATAGTCCTCCAACCTAGGAGTTTCATCTCTCGTTTCCTCCAAAATCTGAGCTGCATACAACTGGCAACCCTTCCTACAGAACTTCTTTAACTGCATTGCTGAAACCTGCCGTACTGAAATCACCTTTGGAATACCTTTCACAACTACTAGGTTCCCTTCTTCATTCATGCACTCAAAAGTCTTATTGTAACAATCAAGCTTCACCTTGTGAGCTTCTAACCAATCCATTCCAATGAGAACATCATAGGAACCAAGCGGTAGAACATTCAGATCTACACAAGTGACCAATCCATTCATGACCAATGGACATTTCTCTACCACTTCACTGACCTTTCTCTTAGTTCTAGTGGCTAGCTGAACTAACCAAGGCTTCCTATGCTTTACCTTCTTAAAAGCACAAATCTCCACTACTCTAGGAGTAATGTAGCTATGCGTAGAACTGGGGTTAATCAAAATAGAAACAGATTGCTCAACAATCTTACCTGCTACTTCAACTACAGCTGACTGGTGATCTGCCTAGCGGTCCTCCAGTGCTGCATAGATCCTAGGGACTACCCTTTCTACTTGACCCATTGTTTCGGCTTCTTGAATGTTATAATCTGGTCTTGCACTCTCATTCTCGAGTGGACAATTCCTGTGCATGTGGGGTCCTCCACATTTCCAACATTGAAGTGGTCCTCTATTCTGTTGTGGATCCTTAGGCTTTTCTCCTATCACTCCAACTGGTTTATTCACAGCTTGAGATGGCCGCTTTTGCTGGTTTCTAAAATTACAAGGTTTGAAACCTTTCTTCCTTTGGTCAAACTTCTCGTTCTTCTTGTCCTTCCATGCCTTATGGTAATCTGGCTTACCTTTGCTTTGCTCATAACAATACTTAGCTTTCCTTATTGCTTCTTCAAGAGTTCTAGGTTCATAAAACTCAATTCTATCTTTGTAAGACTGGGGTAATCCACTCAGAAAATGCTAGACCTTTAATTTTTCATCTCTGATGTACCGGACATACCTCAATAGCTCCAAAAACTTATTAGCATACTCTTCCATGGTCCGCTGTCCCAATCTCAGCTCATGGAACTCCTTAATCTTGTCATCATAGTACCTGTCAGAGAGGTATTTCTGCTTGAAATACTTCTTGAACTGTTTCCACTTGAGCCTCCTTTCACTGATCCTCTTCACTTGCTTGAAGTGTTCCCACCAAATGGATGCTCTTCCATTTAGATTGAATATGGCAACTCTTGCCTTCATGTTTCCTGAATAATCATGCACTTGAAAGTACTTCTTAATACCAAGAAGCCAAGCTTTAGCCTCTTTTCCAGTCTTTACCTCACCATCAAACGTAGGAGGTTTAGCTTTCTTGAATTCATCTCGAGTGCGATCCCTATGGTGTCTCTTTCTTTTTCTTTTATGAGAAGAAGAACTGGAATCCCCGCTGGATTCTTCAGAATCAGATGTTCCACTAGAAGTTCTTCTCCTTCTCCTAGTACTGCTCTTACTGCCTTCTGGTCTTGCTGTACCTCGTCCAGAGTCTATCTTCCTTTGCAAGTCTGTCAAACTCTACAGCATAGCAGCATTCAACTGATGCTGCTCCTCCTGGGCTTTAATTAAGCTTCTCATAGTAGTTGCAACATCTGACGGTGTCTCTTGGAATCTCCTTCCATTAGACTCTATGTTGTCATTTCTATTACGTACATTTTCTCCCATGGCATCTTCTGCTTGCTCGTAAGAATCCCGAGCATCATACCCATCATGAGTTCTCATACTGAACCACCACTTGCTTATCAAATGCACTATATGGAATACTTCCCTTGAAGGTGACTATGACTCTGCAATGTGTTAGTAACACAATTGTTAGATGCATAATATTGATATAAACCAACATTACTTACCTTCTCTTGGAAAATTATAGATTACGAGTTTCTCAAAACATAGAATTTTCTCCATCAAAGAGTGTCTATCTGAGGGGGACAACGGGGGTCAAGGGGGCTTTCCCCCTTGTGGCTTCCCTGCGCCACTGCAGGGCGGGTCGAGGGCAACGCCCTCGTTTTTTGTTGTTGTTGTAAATTATTGATTTTCGCACAATCTGGCGCATAAGATCGCTGCCACTTCTCTCCTTCTCAGCCCATGTGAATCCACTGGAAAACTGCTTGAAAATCCCACCGAAAACAGTCGAAATCTGCTGAGAAATCCCATGGGAAATTCAAAATTTCCTTGCACAGAATCGGCTCTCGGCTGTCTTTCCACATCGGAAGTCTTAGCGCTTTCGCTTCCGCAACGGCGACACACAAACCACTTTCAATTCCAATTGGTGAACTAACATTTTGACTGGCATCGGCGTCAGCAGTCTTTCTCATCGGAAGACTTAGCACTTTCGCTTCCACAACTGCGGATCACGAAACGCTTTCTCTTCCGACTGGCGGTTGTTTACTTAGAAAATTTCCACTTCGGGCGTCGGCGGTCTTTACACATCGGAAGCCAAATGACTTTGGCTTCTGCAACGGCGGCACACCAAAGGCCAACTCCTTCCGACGGCTGCTCTTTACTTGGAGAAATTTTTAACTTTTTGGCGCCGGCAGATTTCTGACATCGGAGGCCAAATGACTTTGGCTTCCGCAACGGTGGCTCGCCAAACCTTAACTTCTCCCGATCGGCGTCGGCAGCCTTAGAGCTTTTGGCTTCCGCAACGGCGGAAGTCCCTTCCGCTAATTATTCCGATACGGAACACTTAGACGAACTTTTCGCGGCTTTCTCCAAACTGTTCTGGCGTCGGAGGTCTTTATCATCGGAAGCCAAATGACTTTGGCTTCTGCAACGGTGGACACTCAATCACTTTTCTCTTTCGATCGACGTCAAATCACTTGGAAAGCTCCCGTGATTTTCTTCCCCATCGGAAGACTTAACGGTTTGGACTTCCGCAATGGTGGACGGGAAACCACTAACCCTTCCGCAACGGTGGAAATCAATTTTGCTAATGGCTCGACTGTTCAACACTTCAACAAAACTTTTGAATTTTTACAGTCTTCCACTACTTGCTGCTGGGTAGAAGAAACGCTACCTCTGTCACTGCAATCCTTCAAGGCTCATGCAGGGGCATGTTGCAACATGAGCTCTGATACCATACTGTCACGTCCCCATGCCTCCGTCCTTTGCTCAGAGGCTGATTTGTGGGTTCTGCATTGTGATTGTTCACGCATTGTTCAGGATACTGTAAATTCGTCCCCAAGTGTGGTCTACGTATGCTTTTCCTCAGCGGCCTCAATTGTGAAAAACAGACTGCTGTCTTCCCCGTGTATGTTGGTAATGTAAGCTGATTACATTTCAGAACTGTTGTTTCCCCCCCCCCCCCCCCGCCATGTTGTAAATTGGTGCACTGATACGTTCAGTGGGACTGTATAATTGCTTGGGAGTCGTTTTTCCCTGTCTAAGCTGTGACAACTAAATTAATTGCCTGAGTGCAATGGTTGGTCTTTGGACTGTGAGAGGAGTAGGGATGGGGGCTTAGTTTTGCTTGATAAACCTGGTGGCTGGAAACCACACAGACAGAGCTAGAGGGCTGGCCTTCTTCTCCATCACCCTTGAATAGCACTGGAAGGGAATGCAGGGCCTGAGGGACTGTGTAGCGGAGAAGGGACTGATTCCTTGTGTTGGGTGTGTTTGGGTGTCTTAGAGGTCAGGCTAGTTCTGGTGTAGGTGTTCTTGGCTCTGTAATGAGCTTACCAGCTTAGCATTGAGCCTTTCCCAACTCCTTGATGGCCTAATAAACCCAACTTTGTTGGCTTGGCTGTGTGTTTTTGGTGTATCCTTGGCTACGTGTAAGCCTGCTGTTCCCTTATTCCTTGGAGAATCATGCCCGGCTCCGGGGTGGCAGCGTTGCTGAGAGATTAAGGAGCACGTTGGCCTATGGTTGGGTGGAAGGTTGTAGCGATGTAGCTGGTTGCGGAGCAAAGTTTTCATAATATAAGTAATCTTGCCCATTTTTACTTCTGCAACCATATTTTCTGTCAATGATATGAAAATGATGAACATGTTAAAATGAATGCTTGTGTGAATGCATGTTGATTCTGCTGTGCAAGATAAATAATTATAGCTGTGTATGATAAACAATTGCGTTTATGCATGTTATACTGCAATGCATTTTCTTTCAGCATTATGTTTCTGCAAACTTTATGCCTGTACATGTTCATGGGGCTCTTAGCCCGGGTGTTTGAAGCTTGTAGTTGTGTCCTCTTCGCTGGTCGGAGGCATGGGGACGTGACATTGGCCCTTTCTTATCTGCATACATCCATGACTCAGGAGTTATCAAATTGCCTACAGTGGTAGAATTGTTGAGAGGGTACAATAGCAAACATCCAAAGACATGGGACAACTAAATGTTGTACATTCAACACTCATGTGATTGAGAACTTCATTCTTTCACCAACAAATCACATTTCGAGACTTGCTTTAGCTATTGACCTCCTTCATTATTGACATTGTGTATTGATAACATAAGGATGAATTAGAGATGCGAGGAGATGAAAAGAAGGAAAACACATTTGTGGACAAGATTAGGAAGATAGACTTGAAGGTACAAGTGTGACTTGAGAGAAGTCAACAATAGTATAAGTCTAAACATGACCAACATAGAGAAGATCACTAGTTCCATGATAGAGATAAGGTGTGGCTTTACCTATGCAAGGAACATTGAAGAAATTTGAGCGCCTCAGATACTAACCGTTTGACATCTTTGACTAGTTGTGTAATATGCTTAAACCTAGAAAATAGAGAAAAAATACAAGAGATAATAGATGGAATAAATAGTTATGTTCACTTGCCTCTTTAAGGGGGGAACCTCCAAGCAATTCTTGACTAAACATTACAATATTACAACTCTATATATAATGTTTCAATAATCAAAGTCCTAACTACTTTTTGTCCCGCTATTAATGAGGGTCAACCACATAAGGGCCTTTATTCAACAAGGAAGGTCCTTTTACATTAAGACACTACCCACTAACTAACAAATGGGTCTTATGGCCTTCTACATTGATAAATTAGGGGGGTTTAGGGTAGGACCCTAACATGCCCCCCCTTTAAAAGAAGCCTTGTCCTCAAGGATGAAGATGGGAAAACATTGTAAAAGGGATAATCCAAAGTAATGTCTTTTGGACACACATCCTTCCATTAGGGTAGAACTTCCTTGATTGATAAATTGTGTAAATCATGCTCTTGTGTAGAAAAAATATATATGGGATGAAGCCAAATGGAGCCTTCTACATTGAGTTTTGGTAATGGAGTTTGAACTTGGCAATTCTGACCCACACCCTTGACATGAAATACTGGGTAGATCTCGAAGTTTTGGATTTCTAAGTTGTAGTCCACCTGGCCTATGTCTTGAACAATATTATATGTGTTGTTAAACTTTGGTGAAAGGTTATTGGATAACTAGCTAATGATGGGATCTCCCTTGAGCTCCTTGATGAGATGAGATGTAGCAACATTAGGGAGTCATTATTGTCATGCTTTTTCTATCCATTCCTGTACCATATGAGATAAGTCAAAGAGGGATCCCTATTCCTCATATTTACTTGATAAAGCATTTGCCACAACATTATATTTTTCCTTTTTGTAGATGATATTGTTATCATATACAAGCAACTTGATGACCCATTTATGTTGTTCCAAGAATGACTACCTAATTTGTACCAAAAAATACTTCAAGTGGTGTTTCCATATGAGATATTGTCACCATGTGTCTACTACATGTAGGATGACCATAATTTATTCCTTTTAGGTAAACTTGTCCAAATCCCTATCACACCACTACTTACATGTGAACACTAAGGGTTGTCCATATTGCCTTAATATTGCACCCAAATATTTTATGAAAGTACCACATTCCAATACAAAGGTCTCAGTAAAATCAAGCATGGTTAAGGTCGGATTTGTGCACATGACATGCTTTAAAATTGTAAAGGCTTTATCCATTAATTTGTTCCATGCAAAGGAACAACATTAGGATACATGCACCCATTCCCTTCTTGCGTTAACATCATGATCACTCTAGATGAATATGGACTAGTGCTAGGATGAATGGATACTGCCTCTAGTATCTCATGAGTGATGCTTCCAATTTTATTCCTTTGTGCAAATGATTTCCTATACTGTTGTACATTTGGTGGTTGCCTACTGACAATAAAGGGTATATCATGATCATGCTCACCTCTATATAGGAGTAAACAATTTGGTGTCTCAAAGACTTGTTGATGTTTGCCCAAATCCTTTTGTACATTAAGATGCATTTTTGGTGTGATGTTGTCTCAAGCATATATGGAATGCAAGTGAGCTAATAATTATAGAGTGGCCTTTCTTCAATAATCTTTCCATCCAATGATAACTTATGGTTTCAGAAGAGCTTGCATGGATCCGTTTGAGGGTGCACTGAGTATGAGAGTATTGAGTAAATCTCAAGTGTATTTCCTTGAATTCCGTGATGAATGGCCCCATTGTTTGTATCCATTATGCCCCTAAAATTATATTACAACCATCCATATTGATTGAAAACATATGAGTTTTGAGAAGATAATCACCCAATTGGTGCCTCACATTTTCACAGTGACTCCCACATTGATAAGCCCTTAATGATGACACATTACCCCATATATTGTAGCGTATTACCCACTATATTGTGTTTCATTACATATTATTTATGTGATCTTGGGTCTATTAGTTGTTATTGTACATCGTCGTCTCCTATATAAAGGAAGGATATATTCTCATTTTAGTCATCATTGGATATTATCTTATCTTGGGTACACAAGTACATTGTGTAAGGAGGTTCCTCCATTGAAGAGGATTGTTATTTATATATTTTATTCATTATTAAGGCATGGATTACTCTCTTTTGGTTTATTTATGCTATTTTTATGTTATTTCTGGGACTTGGTTGCATAACATTTGGTATAAGAGCTCTTTCCTCGAGACTGGCTTCTGCAAAACAAGGCATCTTGGAATTTTTGATACAACTTTTTTTATACAAGAACTCAGAGATCTATGTTAAAAAACCACTTCTAAAATAGGTATAAATATCTCTAGTCTGAAATTCAGATCCCAATCCATTACAGTTTCAGATACAATTACGGAGGAATCTAGGGTTTTTGACTAGTCCAAAACCTAGTCTAAAACACGTGTTATAGGGAAAAAGGTCATATATGAGGCATTCGAGATCGAAATTGAGTGAGACCAGTTGCATACGAAATAATATGGAACAGGGTATATGTGGTAGAATTTCAGCTATAGAAACGAAATATTGGACATGTGGAATACAATACAAGTTTTCTCTTTTAAATAGGACAAAAATAAGAAGCTTTGGGGTATTTGAAATAACTCTTTGTTGGAACATCCAAATTAGGCTAGAACTGTGAAATTGGAAGGAGGGCACATCAGGGTACCAAATGCCAAAGTTTCAGACCCAGAGGAGTCGAAATTCAAATTTTATCTCAGTTACAAGTTGGACCTAAAACAATCTTCTTATTAGGGTTTGAAAAAGGTACATCATTTTGCATTTGAATAGCTTTGAGTAGAAGGATATATTTGTTGTAAACCCTAGGGTGTGATATATATTTATTGTTCAAAATTCCACCAAAATGAAGTGGAAAGAATCAAAATCCACTCAAATCCCCAGAGGATTCATCCTCGACATACGATGAAATGGAAGACATATCTTTTAGAGTGTTCAAATTGGAACATATGATTAAAGGAAATGTGAAAATTGACGACTTAGTTAAATTGGGAAAGAAGATAGCTAGTAAAGAGGATATCAAAGGGATGGCTAAAAAATAATATCTTCAAGACTCAAAGTAATTAATGAAGGATATAAAAAATAACTGTATTCCTCATGTATCTACTCAAGAAGAGGATAAGGAGGAAAAAGAGGACTTATTCCAGTCACGTTTGGAGAAAATTGAAAAACAATTGGAGAGTAGGAAGTTGGAGTCCTCAAAAGTTGATTATTCACTACAACATCATGGGTTCAATTAAGGTACAAGGAACTACTTTATCCCCAATATTGGGATGATAAAGTTTGATGGCAAGGATCCAATCACGTGGATTTTTCAGATGGAGCAATTCTTTGATCTACACCAGGTGCTAGCTTTGCAAAAGGTAACTATTTCATCCTTATATTTAGAATCTGATCAATTTGTATGGTACAAATGAATTTGTGACCGTAAAAGAGACTCTATTATCTCTTGGTATATATTCAAAAAAGAATTTATTGCACATTATGGGGATATAAATAACAACACCTTCTTTAGCCAGTTGGTAAATATCAAGCAAAAATGTCCAGTTACTGAGCACATCAAGCAATTTCAACAGCTAAGTTTCAGAGTGAAGAATATTTTAGAAGATAATTTGTTAGATCTCTTTATTGGAACCTTGAAAGATAACATTCAACATGAGGTGCGTCTCTTTGAACCATCATCCCTAGAGAAGGATTTCATGATGGCAAGGAAGGTCGAAAGTAAAAATATGGCAATGAATACTAGAAAGGCCTTCCCCAACACATACATAAAAAATAATGTTCCTTATTCTAAACCACCACAAAGGTTAACACCCCAAAAACTAGATGAAATAAGAGAAAAAATATTATTCTTTAATTGTGACATCAAGTATAGTAAGGGACATAAGTGCGGTGAGAAGAAATTATTCTACATAGATTATGAAGAGGAAGAACCAAAAGAAGAGGAAGCATCTCAAGAAGAGGTGACTTTATAGGAAATAGAAGAGGACACTTCAGAAGAAATTACTCCCACCATATCTTGTCATGCATTGGTTGGAATTAGCACTCCTCAAACTCTCAAGATCAAAGGATACATAAAAAAGAAGAAGGTAACAATGTTAATTGATTCCGGTATTACTCATAATTTCATTCACTATAAATTAGCCAAAGTTCTTAGTTGCTTTGTATATCTAGAATCAGACTTTCAATTTATGATTGCAGATGGAGGAACAATAAATTTCTCATGGAAATGCCATAATATCAATCTTGTTATGGGGGAATATGTATTGAATAGTACAATGATTTCTATCCCATTGGGTGGGGCTGATGTTGTATTAGGTGTCCAATGGTTACAGTCATTGGGAACAATGCCTTTTAATTTTCAAAGAAATTTCATGAAAATTTCATGGGAAGGAAAAGAATACAAGTTAAATGCTATCATAGGAAAACCAAGCAATGTGACAAGCTCTAACAGTATGAAAAATTTATTGAAAAAGGGACATCAAGGTGTAGTTGCACAACTATGCTCATTAGATGTTCAAAAGTCAAAGTTCTCTATCTCCATAGATCTCCAAAGGGTCATTAATACACATTCCAAGGTATTTGAAGATATTCCCAAAGGTATTCCACCTATTCGAGACTTTGATCATGCTATCCACTTAGTTCCAGGTAGTGTTTCTCCTAATTGGGCCTTACCGATATCCCTATAGCCATAAGAGTGAAATTGAGCATATGGTTGCTGATATGTTAGAGGCTGGCATAATTAAGCCTAGCCAAATTTCTTACTTTGTATTAGTGGTAATGGTACCCAAGCAAGATGGATCATGGCATATGTGTCCTGGTTATAGAGAGCTCAACAAGATCACCATTAAATATAATTTTCCCATTCATGTCATTAATGAATTGTTAGATGGATTACATGGAGCAGTTGTCTTAAAAAAGTTGGATCTTCATTCCGGGTATCATCAAATTCGAATGAAGGATGAAGAAATCCCCAAAACAACATTAAGAACTCATGAAGGTCACTATGAATTTTTGATCATTCCATTTGGTCTCACAAATGCGCTTTCCACATTTCAAGCTTTGATGAATATTATTTTCAAGCCTTTCCTTAGAAAATTTGCGTTGGTACTCTTTGATGATATACTAATCTATAACAAGTCTTGGGAAGATCAACTTCAACATGTTGATAAGGCACTGCAACTACTAAAGGAGAAAGAATTGTATGCAAAACCCTCAAAATGTTTGTTTGGGATAAAGGAAGTAGAGTATTTGGGTCATATTGTATGTCATGAAGGTATCAAGGTAGACCCTAACAAAATTAAAGCCATGATGGACTGGCCGATTCCAAAAACACTAAAGAATATTTGAGGATTCTTAGGTCTGACAGGGTACTACTAGAAGTTTGTTTGAAAATATGGAAGAATAACAGCTCCTCTAACAACATTACTGAAGAAAGATGCATTTTCTTGGACTCCAGAGGCAAGTCAAGATTTTCAACAAATCAAGAGGCAATGTGTAAAGCTCTTGTTTTGGAGACACTAGAATTCACAAAAACCTTTATTGTGGAATGTGATCCTTTAGGAAATGGAATTAGAGTTGTACTACTACAAAAAGGACACCCTATTGCCTTCACAAGTATTCCAATCAAGGAAAATGACTTAAAAAAACCCATTTATGAGAAAGAAATGTTGGAAATACTACATGCCTTGAAGCAATGACACCCGTACCTTATGGGGAGACATTTCAAGGTTAAAAATGATCATGATAGCCTTAAATATTTCTTGGAACAAAGGATATATGCAGAAAAGCAACAAAAATGGGTGACAAATATGTTGGGATATGACTTTGAAATCATCTGCAAAAAGGGGAAGCAAAATGTTATTGCATATGCACTCTCTAGGAAGTATGAGGATGTTGAAGCATTAATCTGTGCTATCTCGATCATCCAACCATATTGGATAGCTGAAGCAAGGGATGAATGGAAAAATGACAAAGAAGTATGGACATTCATTCAAAAGATGCATCAGGATCCTAGTGCCTCTAATACATTTACATGGAAAGATGACTTGCTATGGTAATAGGATCACCTATATCTTGGTAAGAGTTCCCAACTCAAGTAAAAGGTACTTTTTGAATTCCACTCCTCATAGGTAGGAGGGTAGTCAGGTTTCTTAAAAACCTACCACAGGGTAAAGAAATAATTTTATCGGGATGGTCTTAAAACTAATGTTCAAAAATTTGTGACAGAATGTTTGGTTTGCCAATGAAATAAAGTGGAAAGAATTAACACCCTAGGTCTCCTAGAACCACTTTCCAATCCTAGCCAAATGTGGATAGAGTTCTCGATGGATTTTATCACAGGCTTACCAAGGTCAGAAGGAAAGAGTGTCATCATGGTGGTTGTTGATACAATTACTAAATATGCACACTTCTGTGCACTATCTCACCCCTTCAAAGAAAGCATGATCGCTAATTCTTTTATGGAGATAGTCCAAAAACTACATGATACTCCAAATATTATAGTATGTGAGAGGGATCCCATTTTCATTGGAAACTTTTGGACTGAATTATTTTATTGTTTGGGTACACAACTGGCCCATAACTCATCTTATCATCTTCAATCTTATGGTCAAATAGATATCGTAAACAAATGGTTGGAAGCATATCTTTGATGTTTTGCAGCTGATAAACAAACACAATGGGTCAAGTGGTTACCCTTGGAAAAATGGTGGTATAACAATTCCTTCCATACATTATAAAAAATGACCCCATTTATGGTAATTTATGGCTATCATCCACCATCCATAAAATCTTCAGTAAGAGAGTCCTCTATGGTTCAAGTAGTGGAATACCACACGAAGCATTAACAACAAGTTCTTTAACTCTTAAAGGACAACCTCAATCTAGCACAAAATCAAAGGAAACAACAAGCAGATCAACACCACAGTGAACGAAGATTTAATGTTTGGGATTGGGTGTTTTTAAGACTACAACCATACAAATAAATGTCTGTGGAGAACACCAAGTAGTATAATAAATTATCACCTAAATACTACGATCCCTACAAGGTGCCACAAAATATTGATAGTATGGCCTACAAATTGGAACTGCCTGCATCTTCACGAGTCCATCTAGTTTTCCATGTTTCTTGTTTGAATAAGGTAATCGGTGACAAGCTACTTGTTCAAAGGATATTACCAGAACTTGACGAGGAAGGAAAAATCATCTTGGATACCGAAGAAATCATTGAAATAAGAACTAGACAACTTCAAAATCGATTAATTCTAGAGTATCTCATTAAATGTAAGAAATTACCCATGGAAGATTCAACATGGGAAGACGAGTCCTTTATACAATAACATCCATAACTACTTCAGCTTTGAGGAAAACACTTTTTGAAGGGGAGGGGCATATTGATCCCTTAATGATGGCACATTAACCCATAAAGCGTAGTGCATTACCCCCTATATTGTGGCGCATTACATATTATTTATGTCGGCTTGGGTCTACTAGTGGGTCTATTAGTTGTTATTGTACACCTTTGTCTCCTATATATAGGAAGGATATATTCTCATTTTAGTCATCATTGGATATTTTCTTATCTTGGGTACACAAGTACATTGTGTAAGGAGGTTCCTCCCTCGAAGAATATTGTTATTTATCTTTTTTATTCATTCTTAAGGCATGGATTACTCTATTTTTTTCTATTTTTTCTATTTTTATGTTATTTTTGGGACTTGGTTGCATAACACAAATTTCATCATTCCACCATTTGCTATCATAATTTTAAAGTTAGGCACCGTCTAGACATAACAATGGAATTCTTCAGCCACTCGTTGGTGAATAATTGTGGGTGTTTATATTGTCAACCAATAGTACCACTTTGTGGTGCTTAATGTAACCCATAAGTTTTAGGTTTTGCGGAGCTAAAATAACAAACAAAAAATGAAGAGATATGAGTGGTTCTTCTTGATGAAGTTCAATTTCTACTTCTTATTACATGGGAGAAGTTTCATCAATAGTATCCAACTTAGGGGTGTCTTCCATAACGATGTCTTCATAATGAGTAGGAGTATGCACATCAATGTGAATTAAGTTTTATAATTGCATTTATGACATGGAGTATACATCTCATCACAATTAAGAGTCCCTATCTTTGTTGGTATTCCATTTATGATAGAGACAACCTTTGTACTTTCAAGGGAGGAGAGGGAATTGTGCTCTAGGAGTTGACCTCTATAGTGCTTAAGCATGGAAAAAAGAGGGTTTGTTGGTTTGTGCATTGATCATCATCTTTGCTTCTAGATCCCTTTATGATGTTTAAAAGCAGGTAATATGATGTCGCATTATGAATTTTTCTTTAAATTCTTCCTTGAGGCTACTAATGAAACTTTCTTTAGACAAATAATATGTTAAGTTCTCTGTATGGATGGATAATTTCTCAAAGGTTGTGATAAAGTCTATGACTAAGATTATTTGGCGTAAATTGCTAAGCCTCCCCAAAGTGTGAGGATCTTTCTCATAACGCTCATGGAGATATTTAATAAATAGACTCCAACCAACATAGCACCCATAGGAATTTTTATACCACTCCCACCATTTCCATAGTTCTGGATACAAACATACGATCCTTTCCTTAAGTATCATCATATCATCAATAATACCATGAAGGATGAAGTAACGTTCCATTTGAATGACCCATACTGATTGTTGGGGCGCGCACCTTAACGGTCCCTAATTTTGGTAACTCCACAGTTTTTGTGGAAGTTGTAAGCGGAGTTATGATTCAAAACAATCTTAGGGGTGTCGGGGTTGAGTAAAAACCTTCTTTTTGTAATAAACCCATGGTTTAAGTCCAGGGTTTAGGGTTCGGGGTGCCCATGGTTTAAGCCCATGGTTTTGTAATAAGTGCACTATAAATAGGCACTCTTGTAAAGAAGTCAGTTTAGGATTTTGATGTAAGATGAATTGATGCGAAGCTAAGGCTTGTTTTGTAAGAAGGTTAAGTCCCAGCTGTGTGCGCAGAGGCCTGCAGCTGTGTGTGCGGCTTTAAGGACTTGAAGGGATCTGCAGCTGAGTGCGCAGATCATAACTGGGGTTTTAGTAAAGAGTTGAATAAAACACAGTTCTGTGGACGTAGCCCCTACACTAGGGGTGAACCACGTTATATCTTGTGTTGTGGTTCTTTGTGTTGTTTCTGTTATGTTCTTCCATGCATTGATAAATGTATATCTGATAAATAAGATCACTGCTAACTTAATAACTTCGCTGTGAATTCCCAGTAAAGGGTTAAGCAAGTCACTGTCTGTTTATTTAGCTGTGAAGTTATATATGTGAATGTTGAATGTCTGTGATTATATGAATATAAGTTATTAAAGGATAAAGGTACATTAATATCCCTCTTCTTCTTGTAGAAACTTGATTCTGCGGCATCCCATAGCTGTTTCGGGTGAGACTGCAACCTGTTCGCAGGTTGTTGCCGAAAGGGCCAACACTGTGGGTCTTTTGTTGGTGTGAAGTTAATGGTATAAAGCCCGGGTCTACCCTATAGACCAACAAATTGGTTCCGTTGCCGGTTGAACTCAGTATTTGCTCAAGAGGGGTTTATGTCGTACCTTGAGGGCTATGTTTTGGAGACCCTCTGTGAAGGAAATCGGTGATTGGTTGGATGAGACTTATCTGAAATTCGTTGAGCAAGAGAACAAAGATCCGCGTTGTAGTGCAAACGAATTTTTACAAAGGTATGTTTTCTGTGATTTTTATGAAATTTTCTTTGGTAGTATCCACATAGAGTTGCACCAGTGGTTATCTAGGTTAACAGAGCGAAGGACGAACTTCCAAGAACATCAGTTTCCTGATTGGACCCCCGCAAGAATTAATATACTGAAAAGGGTGAACAACGAGATATCCCGCGTTGTTGATTTCTGACAACGCGAACCCTTGAAGAATTTGTGATGGAGTTCACCATCGACACGAGTACTTCCTTTAGTGAAGCCGAGCGACAGTTTTTCAAAGGACCAAGGGGTAAGTTTTTGAATTCATTTAGTTTGAGAATTAAAATGCTATTAGCTGAAAAAGGTATATTGCTAATTGAATCAGACTGTTAGATTTAGTATTACTAACCTATGTTTGCAAGTGAAAATACCTTCGACGAGCAAAGCGGTTTGCTGTGAAGTGGCAAAAGGTACAAGAGATATTTTAGATCCTATTCCCAGGGTCAGCATACTGAGTATTCCCCTGTAAATCCCGCAGATTTAGAACCCGAAGAAACCCCTTCTGTTGGAAACCCTTCCTGTAACCCCGCAGTGCAGCCCTGTTATCCCTGAGAACCCATCGTAGTCTGAAAGTAACCCTAGCTCGAGTATTCCTGTCGCAGGACAATCTACCCCAGTAAGTTCCCCCCTGCCTACTTCTAGTCCCCCTCCCTCCCCCCTTAGATCCACTATGACCCACATGCATGATGACATTAAGCTCCCTGTTTTCAAAGGAACTGGATCAGAGGATCCAGAACAGTTCTGGTTTTTATGTGAAGCAGTGTGGACTGCTAAGAACATTACGGATCAAGATACAAAAAGAGCGCAGATGGTTACTTCTTTCAGAGATCGCGCTCTGACTTGGTTCATGAAGTTTTCCAGCACTCAGAACCATGCATTGGCTGATATAAAAGAAGCAATGATAAAGGAATTTAAGAAGTCGAAATCAGAGTCGCATTGTATCACTGAGTTGAAAGAGATTCAGCAGAGGTGCGGAGAATCAGTGTGGGACTTTGATCAAAGATTCAAAGTTCTGCTATACCAAGTCGGTTTTACCATTGGACCTGCGCAGCACAAGGAATGGTTCATTGCAGTGTTGCTACCACATATCAGAACTCCAATCATGCAACAGAATGTTGCTGACTTCCTATCGAAGACAAATCTGGTATCGCTCAAATCCAAGCGCAGTTGGCAGCGATGGCTCTGGAGCTTCGCGATATGAAGAAAGGAAAAACCGGTCGCGAAGAGGTTTGGTGTACACAATGTCGGACAGAAGGTCATGCCAAGGAACAGTGTCCTGTGGTAAGAAATTACCTGAATATTGGTGCGCCAAACCCGTTTAACCCGCAAGTCCTATATTGTGAGCTCTGCAGAACAGCAGACCAACATCGACCTGAAGACTGTTATCTGCTACAGAGGTATGGCCAAGTACCTAAGAACTCCTATTGTAAATTCTGTAAGTCCGTAGGACATAATGAAGATGAGTGTCGCAGTTATGACCTCATGAAAGAACGCACCTACGACACCTATCGGGTACAAAATGAGGGACAGAGCAATGATGGCTATGGTTACCGCGGTGGTGCATCAGGTAGAGGTGATTTTGGAGGTCGTGGTCGAGGTGGTATGGTCGAAAGAGGAAGAGGCTAGGTTGTGTGTTACAACTGTAACCAGGCCAGGCATCTAGCGAGAGACTGTCGGAACCCAACTACGACATATCAATATTGCCGAGCAGTAGATCATGTGATCAAGCAGTGCCCGTAGTTGATAGCTAATATTCAGGAAAGAAACAGTGTGCCTACTCGAAATATTCAGATGATTTCCATCGAGCAAAGACCTGCTCCAGCCATTAATGTTGTTACCCTGAGTGGAGCTACGATGGAAGTGCAGAACAAGGAGAAACAGCCTGCCTAGGCTTGGGTTAGGAAGGCCCCAGAAAAAATCCTTGCATTTGATGTCGAAAGAGAAAAAGAGACATTTATGGCAGCCACGAGAGACTTTGCTGACCCCAACACATCAGTAATACTTGCGCAACAACCTCAGCAGCAGTCGCAGACGCAAGAAGCTTCGATAGACAAAGTAAGTACACTGTCCTCCTTGTTGATGTATATGTAACTTCGGAATGTATTCTTCTATGTATCTTATGTATTGTAACCCGATGTTTATTCCGGGATGTTTCTATTATGTATTTGAGTCATGTGGTCATGCCCCGATGTTCCGATCGGGAGGATTAATAATGTAATCAAGTCATGTCAAGTCATTAGGTAAGTCCCCACAGTTTAGGGGCACTTGAGTTATTATACACTAATTAAGGTGTAGGCTCGAGTAGTAATTATTATGGTTGATCCTACGTGTGAAATGGCAACTTAAGTGAACGGACTAATATAAATAGAGAGTGTGTGTCTCTCTATTTATCACTTGTGACTTAGCTCTCTTGCTCCCTCAAGTGTGGCGCACTTTTGGAGAAGGAAATTCTTGTGCTTGACAGAAGACAGAAGGCTGCTATTGTGAAGGGAGGTCATCTTACTGTTTTGGGTCACATCTTGTTGTGATACTATCTTAGAGGAAGTTGAGGGGTTTTCTCCATTTATGGTTTCCCCTCCTAAAATCTTTGTGTCTCTTGTCTCTTGTGATGTGCTTATGTGATTGCTGTACTTGTTATTCTCTCAGTGAAAAGATCTTGTTATAATACTAGCTTAAATGTGGAAAAACTAACATGGTATCAGAGCTAACCCGAGAAGAAGACATTGTGCAGCTACAGGAACTAGGGCTTCCTATTTTGTGGATCTTTATCCACATATTTTCAGCAAAAGTATGATAGGATGACTCTCCATTGAAGGGTGCATCTTTCTATCGATGCGGAATTCAATTTCAAGCATTTTCAGTTTCGATGTGGAAATTAGGGCTTTCTACAGAGGAGGAATTTTTGAGTGAGACCTACATAGAATTGATCTCCTCATCAAAGCCAAAATTTAGAGACCTGGATCAAGAAATTTGGTTGGGTAAATCTCTGGGAAAGTCAAACACTAGTTTGACCCTGAGCTAGGAGAAACCCTAAATACTAAAACTGCTAAGTTTTGGTACAGTCGCTATATTCCGAGATTGGCGAAGTCTCAGAAGCTGAAAATTGCAAGGGATGAAGATAAAATCCTGATGAACACTGTGTCCAAAGGGAAGCCTTTTATTCTCTATATGCTGGGAGATATGATCTCTCCAAGTTAGGGTTCCAGCCTCTTCCAGAAATCATCCATAAACAGGACACCTGGGGAGATCTGCAATATCTTGGGCTACAGAGGTCCAAATGAAATTCCTGAAGATGTTCCAGAAAGGGAACGGACTGTAACTTCTGTGGTCTGAAGGTAAAACTCAGAAAATGAACCAGTGACACGTGGCATTCCGTACAACTTTGTTGTTCTGAACAGTCCTATAACAGGTCACCTTGGGAAAAGGATCATAAATCCCAAATGGGGAAACCAATTCTGATGAAACCTATGGTGTTGGATTTGGGACATGCGAGGTTACCTCAGTGAGAAATGTCAGACACATAGTATCAGTAATTTCAGAGATATTACAGAAACAGTAACAGGAATTTCTGCAGAAGAAATCAGAAAATTAGGGCTTCCTGTTCCGGGAGCTTCCCTCCACTGTTTTCAGAAAAGGAGTACATTGGACAACTCCATTTGAAGAGATCTATCTGTTGGTCCTATCAGATCTGAAAGATTCAAAGTTTTTAAAATTATGGTTTCTGCGACAAACCCTAGATCAACGAACTCCGGGACAAGGACGGATACCTCAAATCAATTGGACATCTACATGAGTATAGAGGTTCCAGTTTTTACATAAGAAGATTACAAGCGATCTCGACAGGTATGAATCATCGAGGTATGTTTTGAGATTTGTTCATGATTAAGTTTATGGTATGTTTGCCTTCATGTTATGATGATTAGTACAATCCTGATTTTAGATTTGTCGTATCACCTTAACAAAATTATGAATGCATGATAGAAGTATTCATTGGTTAGGGTGTTGGCACTTATGACTGTACTAATGCATTTTGGTGTTGTATGAGGTTTATGTTGTCTACTAACATGAAAGGTACACCAAGAAAGACAAATCATGTTCTAGTTCAAGAACATATGATCATGATGACATGAGGATAAAGACTCATCCATTGTCATGGATCTCATAGAAGATCCATTTACGAGGTATGTATAGCTTGGTTTTATAATGGCTAACCTATGAGATATACAGGTTAATAGCACAAGTAATTGAAGAAGAACAAGAAGACATCATGTGAGTATACATACTAATCCAGGTATGTTTTTCCTATATCAAGCTAGAATCCTACCTTGTGTTAGAATCTTATACTGTTGTTGATAATGATTATTCATGAAGTCATAGGTTTGAATAATCATGGTTATATGCATATTATGTTTCTTACCATAATTGATGATATGACTAAC